>JAMKQA010103976.1:0-17095 GCA_024699735.1 Posidonia australis | reverse complement strand
GCCTAGGTGGGGTCTGTTTGGGTCTAAGTGGGGTCTGTTTGGGTCTAAGGTTCTATGGAGTTAGGGTTTAGGAGTGGTGGTTGCAACCAGAGCGTCTTTCGGAGGAGCCTGCCGTCGAGTGACTGCAAAATCGGGGTGTCTACAATACCAAAAGGCAGCTGACATGCCCCTGGTTTTGAAACACTAAGGATGTTGCTGAAAGAAAGGAACAAGAAAGCTAGGGGGTCTAGACAACTGGTTTAGCCAACAGAAGTCTGCTAGGAAGAACTTGCTTGTGGGCGCACCCTGAACCGTGACTTCTTTAAACTGATGCTGTTCATAGATTCTGTTGGAATTTTACTGCTTGTACCCAACATTTCTGAGGGAAGTGGGTATTTGTGGCTTGCTAGACTGTAAATTGACATTCTATGATCAGAGATGCTGCTTGTGGTTATGGCTTTGTAAGACTTGTAGTCGTAGCGATTGTCACTCCCCAAGAGGAATACGCACTTGACTGCTATACTGGAAACACAATCGTACGCTGCATTTTCTCATAACAGTTCGGATATTCTGGCTAGAGATCTTGGTCTAGACTCTCTGAACCATAAGTCATGAGTCTGTGCCTCGTGATGTGCCTGATGCACGGGTTCTATCCAAAGAGTAGTTAACATCGTCTTGGTGAACAGAATTGACTTCAAGGCATGGTTGTTGCAGTCAGGGCAAAATAGGTGCTCCTGGTATTGAGTCAAGCTACCGAATGACATGGGGGTCTAGCTGCAAGTGTTTGAGATACTCTATCCCTATTTATGCAATCACCAGACATTCCCCCAAGTAGTGTGAGTGGAACTTGGTTGATCGTATAGAGATTATTGCCAATGTTGCTGGTTCTATAAGCTTGTATAGCCTGTGCACTAGAAGGTAATCTTGTTGTACGGGTGCTTTGACCATAGTGTAGCTAAAATGTCCCTGATTAGAGATTCTCAATGAAACTCCGTAATGCAATGCGAAATGCAAGTAGAAAGACTACAGCAAGCAAGGTAATGGTAGTGATGGATGATGGGTGAAGCTATTACTTAACTAGGTAAACATGTTTTATTGATCGACTATGACTCTTATTTTAATGAGATTTTTGATTGTTTGCCCTTAGTTGAGTTGGAAAGTTTCATGCCTTTATAAGGAGAAAACCTTTACCTCAACTGGCCCTACAAAGACTCACAAGCTGTGGGTGGTTCTTGTAGGATGAGAGGTGACACTCAAGCTCGCTGTGTGGTGGTGGGATTGACCAGACTTCATGCCATACTCTTTAAGGTCCCACACCAATTCTTTTGAGTTTACATGATTTACTTTTCCTTCCTCATAGGCATATGACTTCACTTTATACCTGACTTAAAGGTAAAAGGTGCCTAATTTGGGTTGGATGCTTTTGCTGCAGGAAGGGGGGCCAGCCCTTCAAAGGTGTGGATTTACCAGGCCCATGCTTCAATTCCTCTCAAAAGTCTGGTAGGGATAAAGCTACGTCACATGCTTCTTACTCTTGGGCTGACTTCTGTCTTTGCCTTCTGTCTTCTAATTTCTTTTATGCCCATGCAAAGGTATATTTCTTTTTCGACTCACACACGTAGTCACCCTAGCATTTTATCTCCCTCTTGGAGGTGCTGGGACCTTGCGGGGTTTGGACATTTCATCCAGCCTTGATAGGTGGTGGCTCCTTCGCTACTTGGTCATCTGAGTAGTGCCATCTGTGGAAGAGCATTCCAATTCGACATATGCCAATTTTCCCATTTTCTTCATCAAGCAGAGTTATTAACATGCAAAGTATTTTTGGTTTTTTTTTTGTTTTCTAATTTTTTTTGTATTTTTCCTCTTTTGGATGCTTTCTTTTCTTTTCCGTTCTTTCATTTGAATGCATGATGACAATGCAAAAATAAAATAACAAAGAAAAAAGGATACAACTTCAGTCCTTGTTGTTGATCTTCCATTGCTAGTTGAGAAGACTGTGCTTATTGTTGATTCTGAAGTATCTGTAATTGTTGCACTGTAGGGTACAGAATATCTGTGCGTTTCGAGTTAAATTGGTGCACGGCAAGTCAGCAAACTTTAGGCTAGACCTCCCGTAAGGGAATGGGAATAGGAATGGTGCACGAATGTATCACTGGATCAAGCTACAAAACAGCAGGAGAAGGATCAAGGTTGATGGGGTCGGAAAAGCTCCCTGGAAAAAGGTCGGAGAGGGAAGATAAACCCCTAAAGTTCAGACATCTCCAGAGCTTGCAGGCTTAGATGAGGAGAGGTTGGCTACACTAGGGTGTGCAGATGTTGGTGCAGGTGTGGATAATGCCTCCTACACGTTGACGACAATAGCTCCTTTGTCGATCAAGCTCTGGACAACATCCCGGAGAGTGTGGCAATTATCAATCGAGTGCCCTGGGGCTCGATGATAATCGCAATGCGCACTCACATCATACCACCGTGGGAGTGGGTTTGGTGGCAGACAATGATTTGAGAGTTGCAGAAGTGACACAATCTGAGGGAAGAGGGCACTTAGCGCCCTACCAAGCAGAGTGAAGTCACTTTTAGTGTGACGATAGCACCTCTGCTTAGGTTGTTGTTCTTGTCGAACCGATGCGACATTATGCATTGGTTCAACGGTGGAGTGTGTGCATGTGGTGTGTGGAGAACTAGTTAAAAATGCTAGTTGGTTCCGATCAGGCTGGCTCTCCACTCTAGTAGGCTTCATAGAAGGCTTGATGAAAGTGACGACTACCCACTTGACATTGCTGGTGTTGATGGTGTTGCTGTTGAAGCTGCTACCAGAAGAAGAGGCCTGCTTGGCGAATGTAGAGAGTGCAAGGAAGTTCCCACCTATCAGCGAACATTCCATCCGAGCGCAAACCCGAATTAGAGATGCAAAAGTAGTGATGGGTTGAATGTTGTGTAGGGCCCCAGTCACTGGTTGTGTTCCTTTTATAAGGATTTCGATAGACTCCTCATCAAAGGGCCTATTCTTGATCTGGGAGTCTAGTGTACACCAACGATCGACATACTCCCCAAATGACACGTGGGGGCCCTACCGGATTGTGACAAGATCCTCTTACTTAGGGATCAAGTCAAGATTGAAGGAGTATTGTTCCAGGAATGCCTTAGAAAGGTCGTTCCAAGTCTTGATAGAGGCCATGTTGAGGGATGTAAACCATCTAATTGTCGGCGCTATCAGACTTTTCTGGAACAAACGGATCAGAAACCTTTCATCGCCATGAAGCTACGCGAGGTCTCCACAATACGCCTTCAAATGAGATATTGGGAAGCCACTACTGTTATATTTTTCAAATTCCAAGATGTGGAAATTCGAGGGGAGTGTCTCCTCTGGAAAATAGCAGAGGTCCCGGAAGTGGTAGGACTGATGTTCTCCGCCTTGCTCTTGATGATGTGCTCTTTCCAGATCATCGATCCTTGCGAGGAGGGCATCTGAAGTTGCTGCTGACGAAGTAGGAGCAGCTGATGCGGGTGCCACGTATGCCGTATGGGATGCGCGTGTGCGCTCCTCCAGATCCACCTCAATGCCTCCTGTTGTCAAGGCGTAAGGGTTTTCATAGCCGTGCGTAGGTGCTGAGTGTAATGATGTCATGCGTGGATGAGCCTGAATTTGATGCATAGGGAATGAATGGATTGCATGCTGTGTCATGCAAGATGTAGAGTGAGGGAGCAATAGTTTTTGCGCTGGTATGATTCTGAGCAATGAGCTCAAGGCATACTACTCTCCAACTAGCCCAAATGACTGGCCACTAGGTGATGGAGTCATATGTTGTGCATAGTGTAGTGAAGGTGTAGGTGGCAAAGATGACGCCCTCATCGCTGGTGCAATGATGGGCCAAGGCGATGGCATGAGTAAAAGTGCAATGGAATGAGCCTGCAATGCTATGGTGGTCTACATTGGAACCTCAGGGGTTAAGGGAAAAGGAGCAGAAGTGGGACTAGGATAGAGAGCCATGCACTGCAACTTCCTTGTGAGAGCCATCGAATGCTGTGGTTGCATGGCAGAAGACTCACCGATGGATGGGTCAGAAGGCAAGAGTAGGAGAGGGACAAACCTTACGGCAGAAGTAGCCGCAGTCAACTGAATTCCTGGAATAGGAAAGCCCGAGGAAAGAGGTGCATTTGGCACTTTTGGAACCTATGTGGAGATCACCGCAATGGATTCAGCGACAGGCTCCTAAGCGACGACTGCTTGTGAATGCCCCAAAGTGGGTTCAGAGTCCCTTAGAACTCCAAAACGGAATGCATGGAGGGAAGGGAAATTAGAAGAAGTGAAAGATGGAGGAACTGAATTCGGGATTTCCTCTAGAACAACAAAAAGGGGTTGACTGGTCGGTTGAGCCATGGCTAACTACGAGCGAATATGAATGGAGCTGTGGCAATGACAAATGCACGAGCTCTAAGATGAACTACTATCAAAAGTGACCAATAGTTTAGGAAAAGGCGAAAGAAAACAACCATGGGAGGATGCCTGCAACGGAGACACCTGGGATCCTAGCTGAGGACCTCGCAACAACTACCTGTGCTAAACAAGCAAAAGAAATAGGCATCAAAACCTAAGCAATGACGCATAGACAAATGTGAGTTATTAAAGTGGCATGCCATGACACACAATGCATAGGAATGCCCTAAAGTGCACTCTCTCACCATGCATGTCCTGCATGGGGTTGACCACACGGGATGCACTCATGGGTTTAGGTTTTGACTCTGGTCAAAAAAGTAATGTTCCCGTTCTAAATCCTGGCCAAAGTGCAAGCAGTGAACGGGTGGTGCGTAGGTGGCTTCGTCTTCTACGGTAGCATGGAGCTGTACCCTTTACTAACACCGACACGATCCCGGACAAGAGGGGACAAACTAGCAACACCCCTACGCCAAAGCTATAGAATGGGTTACCAGAATTGTCCTTCACAAACTATAGGTGGACTCAGACGAGAAGATGCATACTTTCTAAAATGATCATTCATGTAATATGCTTTTGTGTCTTTTACTTGCGTTTTATTAAGCTAGGGGAAATTGTGAGCATTTGTCTCTAGTTATGCCTTATTACTTGTTTGTCTGAGTTTGTGTGTTTAATTTTTTAACAAGATAGGGTGGCAAACATGTCTCTACTCTCCTAATCATGGCAAATATAAAAAAGGGAAGAAAACATACAATCATGGCATCCAATCACTCAACCAACAAGCAAAAGACATGAGCATGGCATGTGCTAGTGTATTGCTCACAAGTAATTGAATAAAAGCAAGTATCGCAACAAAAAGCATGAATGAGGTCATGTGCATGTGCGGTGGCATGGCAATGGTGTAAAAAGGCATGTGCAGTCAAATATGTGTAAAGAAATAGAACAACCAAATAAACAGGAAGTATAGATCAATGTTAAGTAATCAAGAAAACCAAAACGAAAGCTAGAATCTGGTTATCCCTAGGGGAGTCACCAGTTCTTGTGACCATGCCGGTGGAACCCTGCACGACTCTCCTAGGTGCATGGAAGCACACAAGGAGTCCCAATACGGTCACAACGAAGATGGTGAATCCGGAGATGGAGACTAGACTTAGAAACACCAAGGAAAGATAAGAAAAGGAGTCGCCACCTAGTCTTTTAATGGAAAGATGAGGAAAATCAAACACATATGAAAAAACCAAAAGTAATCAAGGTGAAGAAAACATGTATGCTCCGTGCCAAATGGATATAGTGCACAAATCAATGCAGGCCAGAGAAAAGGTAAGGATTCTTGTTACGCATGGGGAAGGGGTTAGGCACCCCCATACGCTCGAGGAACTCAGTCTTTCTAGGTTTCCTGCTTGCTAATGGTCTATTGTGCGTATACTTGTCTACTCTGAATGAACATACTTAAGATGATAGTAAAGACATGCCAAATCAAAGAGAAGAAATGAATAAAAGAAAAAATGATAATCCGATGGACAATGTAGGCATTGCAAATGCCTCTTTACTATACTCCCGTGGGCGATGAGGAAAATCGTGAAAAGCGGGAATACTTGGAAAGTGTCACGTAAATCAGCGGAAACTCAAAGAAATCAGAGAAAATGAAACTAGAGAAAAATAATCCTCATTCGAGTGAATGTCGACATTGTCAAGCCTGTTAATGTATGCTTGTTGGTGATGGAAATTCAAATCAAACCAAAATCAGGAAAGTCAGAAGAAATGCAGAAACAATGTGAAAATCAAGTTTGAAATGAGTTGGAAGTATGTGCATAATGAAAGAAAGAAGGCATGAGAAAATATGCATGAAAAGGGGAACAAAATGTACAAAATGCATATGTGAGTGAAAAAAGTAAATTCCAGGGACTTTTGTGCAAAATTCCCAAATTCTGAATGAAGGTTGAAATTCTAAGGCTAAATCAGCAAAAATACTTAAGAAAACATTCTTTATGCAATTTGGAAGAATTTGGGGGTTAAATGTACAAAATTGTGCATTTTTGGTCAAAATCGTGCATTTTTGGTCAAAATCGTGCATTTTTGGTCAAAATCATGATCCCTAAGGTTCAATATGCAATTTTGCTAGTGAAATATGTATTTAAAACAATTCTGGAGCAATTCAGGGTCAAATGTGCATGAAAAAAAGTTTATGTTCGAAAACAAGAAGTTTCAGGGATTGTTCTGCAAATTTTCCCTAGAAAACATGCATTCAGTGTGAAATCAGTGAAGCTCAGGGTTTAAAATGCAATTCTAGAACACATTTGAGTAAATATTTGAATTCTCAGGGTTTAATTTGCAATTGTGGTAGAAAAACATGCATTCAAAACTATTTTAATAAAGTTCAGGGCTTTTTGTGCAAAATGTTGGACTTAAAATGAATGAAAAGTTAATCAGAGTGTCTATGTCAAATTTTTAAGCCTAGAAAACATTAATAAAGCTTTACAGGGATTCCACTGCAATTTCACAAAACAATGCATTATTAAAAAGGTTAAAAATTAATATGGGGACCTAAAAGCAAAATAAAAGGACTCCATTGCAAGAAAGGAAAAGAAAAAGAGGCTTTTCTTAAAAAAAAACTTTAAAACTAACTCCATGGTCATCGGTGAGCAGATCTCACCAGCGACGGCGACTATGACATGATCCCAGGCCCTCCCAAGGTCAAAAGTCTCCTCCCACCTCCCTCGCCGTCGACGTAGCTTTGGCGACGGTGCCGTGGAAAGGTGACTCTAGAGGTGTTGGAACGGTGGCTTTGGGCTTCTGGAGGCTGAGGACGAGGAGAGGAAGCTTTTCCTCCATCTAGAGGCTCGAAACGCTCCGCTCTTCCACCTCCTGATCGAGTTACAGTGGAGCTCCGGTGATGGCGGTTGCTGGAAGGAATCACGGCTCGATTCGGGGCATTGGCACCTCCAATGAGTCGGGGGAGTACCGTAGATCGTTTCCCTAGGGTTGGAGCGTCGGATCGTGCTGCACAGGGGACTTCTTCTCCGACGATAGTGAGCACGACTCTGGCGAGCTACTCCCGGTGGCTTCCTTAGTGGTTGAAGCGACGTCTAGAGGATCGACGTAGCAAGGGAGGTCTACCTTAACCAAATGGAGCAAAGCAAGGCACGAATCACCTACTAGACTGGTGCCCCCACCTACGTCATTGGAAAACACGTTCGGTGACCCTAATAACCTTGATTCTGGCCAAGGCAGCCACCTGACGATGTTGGAATCGGTTGGGGAAGAAGGAGGAAAACCTAGGAAGCTAAAACAAGTAGAAATGGGGCTCTGATTAGTGCTTACATGAGTGGGTAGTGGAATTGGCCTCCGGAGCTCGTCGGAGATGGCTTGAAGCTTGAATTTTCCTCCTTTCTGTGCTTCCCTTCTAATCTGAGACCTCTTTGGTTGCTTTGGATGAGAGAAAATACCTTGGAGGCTCTCCTCTCAATTTTTACAAGTTTTTTCTCTCCTTTCTCTCCCCTCCTTTTCTTCCTTTGCAAATGGGGGGTATTCATAGGCTTGCAAAGGCTAGGTAGGTTGTTTTGGTTAGAGTGGGAGGTGGTTACGGTTGTTAAGGTGGAGTGGGATGTGGTCAGGTTGTTAAGGTGGAGTGGGAAGTAGTTAGGGTTGTTAAGGTGGAGTGGAAAGTAGTTATACGTTGTTAGGGTTTGAGATTTGGGTTTAAGGTTTGATTACGGTTTTGAACCAAGCGCCAAGTTCGTGAACAAAGGCTATTGATCGGACGAACCGGACACCAAGCCAAATCGGAAAGCACTGCCATCAGCTTGTGGAACTGATGCCAAGCTCATAGACAAAGGCTATCGGTCAGAAGAATCGGGCGCCAAGCCAAAAGGAAGAGCATATCTATTGATTGGTTGAACCGGATGCCAAGTTTGTAGACAAAGGCTATCGGTCAAATGAACAAGGCACCAAGCCAAAGTAAAAAGCACAGCTATCACCAATTGAACTAGGCAAAAAGCTAACAAACAAAGGCTATTGGTAGGATGAACCGAACACCAAGCTAAAAGGAAAAGCACAACTATCGGTCAGTCGAATCGGGCGCCAAGCTTGCAGACAAAGGCTCTCAGCTGAATGAACTGGGTGCCAAGCCAAAAGGGAAAGCATAGCTATCAGCCAATCGAACTGGGTGCCAAGCTGGAAAACTAAGGCTATCAGTTGGACAAACTGGAGGCCAAGCTAAAAGGAAAAGCATAGCTATCAGTTAGTTGAATCAAGCACCATGCTGGCAAACAAAGGCTATTGGTCAAATGAACCAGGTGCCAACCCAAAAGGAAAAGCACAATTATCGGTCAATTGAACCAAGCACCAAGTTGTCAGACAAAGCATATCGACTAGATAGGCCGGGCGCCAAGCCAAAAGGAAAAGCACAACTATCGGCCAGTCGAACTTGGTGCCAAACTGGCAAACAAAGGCTATTGGCTGGACAAATAGAGCACCAAACCAAACGGAAAAGCATAGCTATCAATCGATCGAATTAGTGCGAAGTCGACAGAAAAAGGAGAGACATGAATGGATAGGATGATACCAAAGGATTGCCGACATGTCCCTAGTACCAAAGGGGATGATACCATGAAGCAGCTAACATGCCCTTGTTATCAAGAGGACAACACTGGACCAAGATTGTGTGTTGACTGGTTGCTGATGTCTTTGTTATCGAGAGGACAACACTGGACCAAAATTTATGCCTTTGGTATTGAGATGAGCTATTGCGGAAAAGGCAAGGGACGAGGGATAAAGGGGGCCAACCAATTGGTTTAGCTAGAGAGGTTGCCAAGGAGATCTCTCTTGTGAGTGTACCCTAGACCGTAGATGTAGTGCGACCCAAAGCTAAGGTTGTGTGTTGACTAGTTACTGATGTTGTGCTTGCTGTGTGCTAGGATGCCAGCCATTGGTTGTAGTTGAAGCTGATGTTCTATACACGGTGCATTTCTCATTGTAGTCATTGCTTGATGTGTGGGTCCTAGCTAGAGGGTAGCTAACATGCCCCTAGTTAGATGCTAAATGGGAACCTGTAGGGTTATTCTTGAGTAAGCAATAGAGTTTCAAGCACACAATTGTTTATGCTTGAGGCTATGATTATTTGCAAGCATGTGTGCTTAATGATCTTGATTGGCTTTCACTACCATTCAAGTAGATAGATGTGCTTAGATGATTAGAAGTAATTATGGTTTTTTTGTTTTATTTATTTGATTAGTTTGATAGTTTGATGATTTGATTGTTTTGATGGTTTGATTGTTTGATGTTTTGATGATTTGATGTTTTGATTATTTAATGGTTTGATGATTTGATTTTTTGATTGATTGATGGCTTTGGATGTTTTGCCCTCAATTAGGCTGGAAAGCTTCACGCCTGCTGAAGGATGAAGATGCCTTTTACTCAGCTGACCCTACGAAGACTCACAAGCTGTAGGTGGCTCTCGTGGGATTAGTGGTGGCTGACCGGGCTTCATGCCAAACTCATTAAAGTCTTCCACCTACTCTTTTGATATAACCCTTTCCTTTTCTCCCTTATAAATGCATGACTTTGCTCTACACCTAACTTGGAGGTAATAGGAATTTGGTTCGGGCTGGAGGCTTTAGCTGTAGGAGGGTGGGCCAATCCTTCGATGGTATGGCTTTGCCAGGCATGTGGTTCGTCTTCTCTCCATGGTATGGTAGGGGTAGAGCTACACTGCATGCCACTTGCTCTTGTGCCGACTTCTGCCTTCTTTGTTCTTTATGCCCAAGTGGATGTATTTTTTTCCTTTTTTGGCTCACTCACTCAGTCACCCTAGCATTTTATCTCCCTCTTGGAGGTGTAGGTTTCTTGTATAGTTTGGACATTTTGTCCAACTTTGATGGATGGTGGCTCCCTCGCTCCTTGGTCGTCTAAATAGTGCCAACTGAGAAAAGGGGCAATCCATTCCATTGTAGGCAAGCTTTCTTTTTTTCGTCATCGGGCATGTTATAACACAAGATAATGTCTTTATTGTTTTTTGATTTTTTGATTCTTCTCTTTTTTTTATGGATTTCTTTCTTAATTTTTGTGTTTCTACTTTTTTTGGCTTTTTTATTCATTCCCTTTTTTGATGGTTTTCTTCTAATTTTTTTTATTCTCTGGTATTTCTTGACTTTTGATTTTTTGATCTATCTGATATTTCATTTTCATTGGGTTGTTTGATTTTCTTGATTTTGCTAACTTTGACATTTGGTTTTCTCTAATTTTTGGATGCATGAAGATGATGTAGTAAAAGAAATAACTGAGAAAACAAGGAAAAAAGGATATGGTTCTAGTCCCTACTCTAGAAACATTGCTACTGTTAAAATTGCTGACTACTGGTGATGTTGGGCAGAATTAGTTGCATCTGCTACATCTGGTTGGGGTCCAAGGTATCTGCACACTCTAGGTCAGATCAGTGCATGTCATGTTGGCAAACCTATGGGTAGGCCCCTTGCAAGGGAACAGGGATAGGAATTGTGCATACAAGTGCCAACGCATAGAGCCAGTAAGCGACAGGCAAAGGATAAAAGTTGATGAGATTAAAGGGTCCTCCTGGAAAGAGCCAAGGGATAGAAAATAAACCCACAAGGTTTCCGCATCTTCAGAGCTTGCAGCTTGAATAGGGAGAGGTCGACTACAGGAGGGCGTGCAAGTGTTGGTGTAGGTGTAAGCGCTGTGTCATGCGCACCAACACTAATGACCATTTGGTCAATTAGATCCTGTACAGCATTCCGCAGTGTGAAGTAGTTTTCAATGGAATGCCCCGAGGCTCGATGAAAACTACAATATAAGTTCATCTTGTACCATGATGAATTCACTCATGGACATCACAATGGGTGAAAATTCGGAAGCTGTAGGAGTGACGCAACATGAGGGAAGACATGGCTCAAGGATTCCCTCAAGGGCATGACATCGTTTTCCTAGAATGCAGTCCTTGCCAAGCTGGTGCGATGTGATGCTCCAGCTCGACAATGGAGTGCGTGGGTGAGGTGTGTGAAGGTGTATATGTGTGTTTTGCCACTAGTGAGACAATACTAATGACCTTCCAGTCAATCAGGTTTTGAATAGCGTCCAGCAAAGTGATGCAGCCATCCATCGAATGCCCGACACGACGGTGGATGGTGTAGTAAGGGTTCGGGAGTCTCAAAAATGACTCAACCTTAGGGAAAATGACGCTCAACGGCTCAACGAGAGGAGTGTAGTCACATTTGTTGCGACAAGGTCGCTTTTGCCCTAATTGTAGTCCCTATCGAGCTGGTGCGATGTGATGCATCAACTAGACGGTGGAAAGTGTGTGCACAGTGCGTGTGGAGCTAGGTGTGAAAGAAGGTGCAAGTGCAGGTGTCTGTTCTTGCACTACCTCCTACATGTCGAAAAAAATGACACCATTGTCAATCAAGCTCTGAACAACCTCCTGGAGAGTGTGGCAATTATCAGTCGAGTGCCCCATGGCTCAATGATAATTGCAATGCATGCTCGTGTTGTACCACCTTGGAAGTGGATTTGGTGGTGGACGACGGTCCAGGAGCCATAGAAATGATACAACTTGATGGAAGAAGGCACTCAACAGCCCACCTAGTGAAGTGAAGTAACTTTCAGTGCGATAGCCTTGCTTCTGCTCGGGTTATTGTCCTTACCGAGCTGGCGTGATGTGATTCACTAGCACAATGGTGGAGGGTGTGTGTGCAGTGTGTGAGGTGTTTGTGTGTACGCATAGTGTGTGCTACTGGTTGTGGCTCCCATCATGCAATTGATGAAGTGCCCTCTCTATATTGCCGATCTTGGCTAATAGGGCATCCTAGGTTGTTGCCACGGAGATTAGTGCAACTGAAAGTGGGGTCCACGTATGCTACAGGTTCGTGCTTGTGCAATCCTCGTGATCCACTCTTATGCTTCTTAGTGTCGAAGCATAAGGGCTAGCATACTTGTGTAGGGGTGTAGTGTGTGCTAATGACATGTGTGTAAGGACATGGATCTGATGCGGAGATGAACTTGAAGTATGATGTGTTGTGTGTGGTGTAGAGTAAGGGAGTAATAGCTGTGGCACCAATACGATTCTGGGCAATGGGTTCGAGAAATGTTGTACTCTTGCCAAACACAAGGGTTGGCCACCAAGTAATGGCGTTGTACATCGTGAAAAGTGCAATGATGGTGCAGAAGTAGAGGTGATGTCCCCATCACTGGAGTTGTGAGGAGCCAAGCCAATGCTAAAGGCAGAAGTGTAGTGGAGTGAGCCTGCAATGCTAAAGTGATCTGCACCAAAACCTAAGGGGCCGAAGGAGGAAGACAGACAGTAGGATCAAGAGGGAGGGCCATGCCTTGGAGATTTTGAGCCAAAGCCCATAAATGCTAAGCTTGCATGGCCAGAGACCCGTCAAAGGAAGAGTCAGAGGGCAAAAGCGATAAACACATGGACCCTAGATTGGACTCATGAAAGAGAAGAGCCCACAGAAGGAGGTGCAAGAAGTAGCACCATTGGAACCCATGTGATGGTCACCGTAGTAGACTCAATGACTGGCCCAAGGCCGGCTTGTGTCTACTGTTGTCCCAGAAAGGTAGGTACGAAGTCCATATGCATGCTAGAGCGAAACGCATGGGAGGAAGGAGCTACCGAGGTCAGAGAAGGAGGAGCCAAACTTGGGACCCCGTTGAAGACAACAATAGGAGGCTTGCTAGTTTGCTAGGCCATGATAGATCACGAGCGGGTACAGACGGGGCTATAATGAAAAGTAGGTGCACAAGCTCTAGGATGAGCTTTTGTCAAAAGTGACAAATAGCTCAAGAAAAGAAGAGGAAGACAATGGGTGGCCGTCTGCAATGGAGACGCTCGAGTTCCAACCAAGGTTCTCGCACCAAGATACCTATAAACAAGCAAGAAGAATAGGTATCAGAACTTGAGACAAGGACGAGAAGCAAGTTGTTAGGGTGGCATGAGTGGCAAACATGCATATGAATGCATCTAACATGCTCTCTCTCACCAACTAAGTGTGTCCTAAGAGGTTGTCTACTCCGGACACTCTCATGAGTGCTTAGGTTTTCAACACAAAGTTAGAAAGTAAGGTCCCACCCAATGCTAAAGCTATGGAATGGTGGTGTGTTAGGAGCCTCGACCTTGCCAAAGCATGGACTATATCCTTTACTAACACCAACACGACCTTGGATAGGGGGGATAGACTGGTATCCCATCCTATGCCAATAGAAATAGAACAATAGACCAAGAATATTGTAATGCCCCTGTGACCATGCCAGTGGAACCCTGCACGACTCTCCAGAGTTGGTGTCGGTTGAACGCCCTTGAGGTCACTAGAGCTTGCTGGAGCTCCTCGGAGCTCATCAGAGTTGGCCCGAACCTTGTTTTCTTCTCCTTTTTGAGCTTCCTCTTTGATCTGGGACTCCTATGGTTTGAAGAAATCCCCTTGGTTGCTCTCCTCTCCAATTTTCCATGTTTTTTTCTCTCCTTTTTCCCCATTCTATCCCCCTTTTTTTTCTCTTGCAAATGGGGGGTATTTATAGGATTGCAATGGCTAGGTAGTTTGTTATGTGTTGTTATGGGTGGTTATGGTGAAGTGGAAAGTGGTTAAGGTTGTTATGGAGGAGTGAGAAGTGGTTAGGGTTGTTAGAAGTTGTTATAGGTGGTTAGGTTGTTATGGTAGAGTGGGAAGTAGTTAGGGTTGTTATGGTGGAGTGGAAAGTGGTTAGGGTTGTTATGGTGGAGTGGGAAGTAGTTAGGGTTGTGGATTAGGGTTTAGGGTTAGGTTTAGGGTTTTAGGCTAGGGTTTGCTAAGCCTATGGTTTTAGACTATGGTTTTGGCTAGCCTATGGTTTTGGATTTAGGGTTAGGTCTAGGGTTTTGGCTAGGTCTAGGGTTTAGGACTAAGGTTTAGGTTTAGGGTCCAATTGCAAGCATATGGGGTGTCTACAGATGCCCTTCCCTGAGCAAGGTCGAAGGACGAATGGAACAGAGACCGATGCTCTGTGCTGACAAAGACACCCCTCCTTACAAGGAAAAGGGGAACAGGAGGAGGAGACCACTGCTTCGTGAGCACTCATTGAGAATCAAAATGGCATGAAGTTAACAGCCTTGTGAACTGGATAGTTTAGGTTATCAGCCCACTCCAGACAACGTAACTATTGTCAACCGGGTAGTTCGGGCTACTAGCCCAAGAGAAAGGGGGCACGACATGATACTGAACCTACTGACCAATAGGATAGACGCCTTGACAGGTGTCCATTGGGTAGTCAAGGTTACCAATCTACAGAAGGAGGTTGGTGTAATCCATCTGGATGACGACCAAAGTAGGCACCATCGATCCCAAACTCTTTAAGCAAGAATGGAATGGGGTATGGTAAGTTTTGCACCTACCGACCAAGAGATGGCAAGTTTCGGACTTACCGACAGAGAGAGGATATGGCAAGTTTCAGACTTACCGACAAAGAGAGGATATGGCAAGTTTCGGACTTACCAAACGAGAGATGGCAAGTTTAAGACTTACCAACCAAGAAGGGAATACAGCAAGTTTCGGGACTTACCGACCGGGAGATGGCAAGTTAAGGACTTACCAACCAAGAAGGTAATATGACAAGTTTCGGATTTACCGATCGAGAGGGAAATATGGCAATTTTAGGACTTACCATTTAAGAAGGGAATATGGCAAGTTTAGGACTTACCGACCAAGAAGGGAACATGGCAAGTTTAGGACTTACCGACCAAGAAGGGAACATGGCAAGTTTAGGACTTACCTACCAAGAAGGGAATTTGGCAAGTTTAGGACTTACCAACCAAGAAGGGAACATGGCAAGTTTAGGAATTACTGACCAAGAAAGGAATATGGCAAGTTTAGGACTTACCGACCAAGAAGGGAACATGGAAAGTTTAGGACTTACTGACTAAGAAGGAAATATGGCAAGTTTAGGACTTACCGACCAAGAAGGGAATATGACAAGTTTAGGACTTACCAACGAAGAAGAGAATATGGCAAGTTTAGGACTTACCGACCAGGAGATGGAAAGTTTCAGACTCACTAATATGATGGAATGTGGCAAGTTTAGGACTTACCGACCAAGAGATGGCAAGTTTAGGACTTACCGACTAGAGGGAATATTGCAAGTTTAGGACTTACCGACCAAGAAGGGAATATGGCAAGTTTAGGACTAACCGGCCAAGGAGGAAACATGGCAAGTTTAGGACATACCGACCAAGATGGGAATATGGCAGGTTTAGGACTTACCGACCAAGAAGAGAATATTGCAAGTTTAGGACTTACCGACCAAAGGGAATGTGACAAGTATAGGACTTACTGTGACATCGGGGCCTGATTATCCATTTTTATTTGTAAACCATGTGATTAATTGTAATATTGCTTAAATGGTTTCTTAATGGATTATCTGTTGTTTCTTGATTGTGTGAGCTTGTGGTTTGTCTTTTGTGCACCTATTTGTGATTTGGGACCAATGTGGAGTCCAGTTTGAGGATGCACAGTTGCCTCAGTTTGCATGCCCGTCTTTTCTTCCTTTTCTCCTTTCTTTTTCTCTCTCATGAGCCATGCCCTTCCACCCATTCTTCGTCTTCTTCTTTCTCTTCTTCCACCCGTGCCACCAGCAACGGAGGCCCGTGCCTCCCCATCTCTTCAGACGGCATGGGTGGTCGGCGCCAAGCGAGCAGTGGTGGAAATAAAGAGAGGGAGGCAGACATGGGCTGGGGATGAGTGTGGTGGGGAAGGAAAGGCAGAGGAGAGGGAGCGGGGGCGCGCGAGCTAGGAGGAGGAGGGTTTGCGTGTATGTGTGCTTCCACTAGTGGTCGAGGTTCACCAGAGCTTCGCCAAGGCGACGCCAGGGTGCGATGAACTCGTCGGAGTTGCGTAGGCCACCGGAGAGGTATGCGATGCCTCCCCCATCTCCTGTTATTGTTCCTTGAAGAATAATGATGGAAAATGCTTGAGAAATCGTAGAAAAATAGTAGGGATGATGGAAATGAGATGAATGATGTGAATGTGTAGGGATCATGCTAGATTGTGTGAATTTCGTGAGTTTTGGGTAGATATGCCCTAATTGTTTTAAGGTTTTACTCTGAGCATGTTTCCCTTGCGAATTTATTTCTCCTTGTATGGTTGATGGAATCATGAATGGTTTGAGAGATTTTGAAGTAGACTCAACGGTCTACACCCCGTAATTTTATGGAAATTTTTGATGCATGTTTGGGGTGTACGATTGGGAGTCCCACTTGGGGCAATTTTTCACTGCCCGGAAACGGGTGTGGCCTATCTACGTGGAATTCGGTATACCGAATTTATTCGGTATGCCGATATCCTAGCAGATTAAGCTAGAATCCAGGGTTCAGTAGACCGAAATTTCACGGTCGACCAAAACAGGGAGTTTCGGCATACCGAAAATTTTCGGTATATGTGTGACCAATGCCGGACCCGGAGGGAGGCGGGAAAGGGATCACAGCCATGCTAGTGGATGGCGAAGGTGCAAGGACAAGAAGAAAAAGAAAAGGACGGAAGGAGTCGTCACCTAGTCTTTTAAGGGAAAGACGAGGAAAACCACAAAAGGATGAATGCATGCATGAGATGCAGATAGGAAGGTTGGATGTCTGCTAACCAGAGGATGGGTAAGGATTCTTGTTACGCACGAGGAAGGTATTAGGCACCCTCGTACGCCCGAGAA
>JAMKQA010103975.1:0-18669 GCA_024699735.1 Posidonia australis | reverse complement strand
GAGCACACCGAACAGAGAGGGAGATGCCAGAGAGGAGAGAAACAAGGGATGAAGGGTGAGAGAGATGGGAAGGAGGGGAGTGAGTGGAGGGAGAGGGAACAAGTGGAGGGGGTGGGAGAGGAAGAGGGGTGGCATGCTTGAGACGGAGGGAGAACGAATAGAGAAAGAGGAGAGGCAAGGTGCGTTGGTCGTGCATCGGTGTGCATGGGCTTATAAAGCCATGCAAGGTGGCAGCTAAACGCGTGCACAACTGCACGTCCGGCCTAACCACCTTACCAAACCCACACCACCACTCGCTCCCACCAACCGGCCCACGAATGTGTGCCCCCCATGGACTCACACCTAGGCCCACACACATAGTGCCACAATGCACAATGCAAACTACACACAGGAACACGTAAACAGAAGCCAGCCTACGAGGCCCAAGCCCAAAAGCACAAAACTACACAGTAACACCCGTCCAAAAATAAATTCATTAGAATGTAAATAATAACAAAATGAATTTTACAAGTGTTACTTCATGTCTTTAAGATTTTATTGTGGAAAGCATGCTTGATGAATTGGTGAATGGATTAAGGGTTTTGAAGTAGACTTGGAGGTCTACACCCGATGTTTAATGTATGATTTTTGGTGTGTGTTTGACAAGTCCACTAGAGGTCCCAATTCTGACAAACGAATGGGTAGGGCACAGGAGAGGTTTACTGAAATCGGGAATTTCAATATGCCAATTTTGGTTCGGTATACCATTTTTTTGTCAGTATTCGACCAGAAACCCTAATTTGGTATACCAAAATGTTTGATCTTCCATTTTAGGGGATTTCAGTCGATCGAAGGTATTTCGGTTGACCGAAATAGGGATTTACGAACGACTGAATCCCAAGTTTGATCGTTCTGGGTGTCTGATGCCCAGTTCGGTATATCGATCTGGTTCAATCTGTCGAACCAGACCCATGGGCCATATGAATAAGAATGCATGAAAAATGGAAATAGATTGTTTTGAATGGATGATGGGTATGTAATAATGATGTTTTCCCCATATAAATGTCATGGAAGAATATGGAATCCAAATAAATGAATTTGAAAATGGTTTTAGACTTGAGGCCCCCAAATGAAAAAGGAAATTGATAAATGTTTGGTTTAATGTTGTTTTTGGGCATGAGACCCAATAGTGAATATGAATGCATGGTTTTATATGATTTTGAGCCTAGGACCCAAATGGAGGGTCATGGTTGCATGGAATGATCCCCTGCAAAGAAAAGAGAATGTGCAATGGTTTTAAAAGAAAATCCAAGAGTTTTGAAAAGAAATGATAATGTGTTGTGGTGCCACGAAGGGTTGGTGTTGATAATGTGGTAGGAGTATAAGACTTCAATGAAACCAATTGTCAGATACGACCGTGGTTGCCAATAGGGGGCCACGAGGGGTTGGTGTCGGCAGTTGGTATGAGACTGATTGTTAGATACGATCGTGATCACCGAGTTAGAGATGGTGTAGGCTAAGCCTAGGTATATGAACCTAGGTGTTCAAGTCACCGATGGGACGTCAAAAAAAAAGACGTATCCCTTGTACATATGAAATGAAATTGAAGCCTATTGGCCAGGGTAGTGTCCTCTAGCACGGGGAACTTCACTATAGCAGTGTAGGGAGGTAAGGGAAATGGTATCCTCACCTACTGCTTGTGTGCTCGGTTACCTTTGATCAAGGTATCACTAATAAGAAAAGTAGAAATAAGATGTGTGGTTTAGCTAGGATTAGACTTGTACCTTGTCTTTAGAATCTAATGAAAAATGAGAATTTTGTTTTAACCAATTGCCAGCCAATGTATATGGTTTTGTTTTGAGTCCTGTGAGGCCCTATGCTTTAGGCTGGGTCTGGTCAAAATTGTGGATTTCTCAGAATGCACAAAAAAAGAGGATTTTAAAGATGTATAAATTGAAAGAGAAAATATGAGCTTTTGAAAAAAGACATAGTTTTGGATAGAGATTCCAAATGTTTTAAAAACAAATGATGTTTTGGAATGAATTTTTTGAAAACTACGTTATGTAATAGTCTAGGCTTATGTTTTCTCACTGTTTTGCCATAGTTTTTGTGTGGGGCATGTATTGAGTGGCTTCGATGTCACTCACGCATGTTTTGTTTGGTTTTTAGGTACAGGTAGTGTAGTCCAGTTCCGGTGCCAGCGTAGGAGTCACTAGCCATACATTGTTCCTAGAGGTGAGCCTTAGTTAGCTACAATTCTTGAGATAATACTGTAATTATTGTAATTGCTTGTGATACTATGATTAGGTAGCATTCCCAGGATCAGGGCGTTACAATTCCATCCAGGAATGGAGGTGGTTGGGTGGTCGACGATGACCTATGGATAGTGGCGGAATGATTCAGCGAGAGGAGAGGCGCTGCTGGAAGGCTGCGAAGTGCTCCAGCATAATACAGTTGATGCAAGGCCAAGAGAGATTGTTGTGTTTACCTGATGGCCAGGAGAAGGAAAAAGGTAGCCCAAAATGGTGGCTGGCGGTGGTGGTTTGCTCAAGGATGGTTGGTGCCCAAAGCTAGGAGTCCTGAGAATCCAAAGATCCAAGTGGAAGGATTTGGACGTGAGAGAGGTGGTTTTATAGAAGGAAGAAGCAGTGTGAATTGTTGGATTCTAAAAGTGGATTAAGATGAGTGCTTAAGATTAAATCAAGTGGGATTTGATTGGGTTTTAGGTAAGGAAGAGGGGTATGATGGTCCAGGGAATTCAAGGAGCATGTCAAGATCCATGCCATTCAATGAGATGAGGCGGATTGTTGGTCCATCAAGTAAAAATACCAATCAAACCTCCATAGATTAAGTATTGACCTAGGGAAAATCGCACCATCAAACCGCACAACATTCCCTTGCCTCGAATTCGCGTGGGCTACGTGTGCTGGGTAGATGCACTTAAGGCAGTCTGGTTTTTTGGCTAGAATCTGAGCTTGGTTCCTGATTGTTGGGTTGTCAAATAGGCTTAGGCTTGGTGTTTTATGATTGGTTTATGGTGTTAGGATGGATTTAGGGTGTTTGGGCTTGTTTTGCAGTGTGAAATGGGCTAAATGTGGGAAAATGACTCGTTGCCGTCGATGCGCTCTTCTAAAGAAATCCACCAGTGAGTAGCTATCAAAGTGGCCACCTAGTCTATTAAATTCGGACTACAAGGAAAACCAAAAATCATGCAATAAAACAAAAGACAATATGAAAAGGTGAGAATCCATGCCTATGGATGCAACACATGAGTTAATGTGTGCCAAAGAAAGGGTAAGGACTCATGCTATGTATAAAGAAGGTATTAGGCACCCCCATACGCTCGATAAATTGATCTTTCCTAGCTTACTCACTCGCATGTGTGGCTATGTAGGCATTTGAATGCCGATTGTATGTTTGCAATTGAAGCATATGACGATGCAAGAGTAAAGCATGTGTGGGAAAGCGAACAAGTAGAGTAGGCAAATAAATCAGAGTAATAATCAGTGCTAGATCAAAGAAATCAAGTATAAAATAGATCAAATGAAGCAAACAAAGAAGGAGGGCTCAGTCTGGTTGAGCACTGGGTCTGGCCAAACAACGCAACCCACCTACGGTACATACACATGGCCTAGAGATGTGCGTCAGACAACAAACTTTCATTGCCCTCAACAAGAGTTACCAATATCCATAATGATCATCCAATACATGAACAAGTAAGGCAATCAATACATCAGAGAACTAAACTATTTTGAAATCGAAACACAAGTTACAAGCCAAAATAAAACAGTATGCAAGGGCGAGGGCTCAATTTGATTGAGCATTGGGCCTAGCAAACCGTGTGACCCATACACGGTATCAACAGGCGGTCCCAGTATGTGCATTAGACTGCAGACTTTCATCACCCTCCCTAAGTGATAGAGGCTAATAAAATCTAAACCAAGCATCTAGAATCAAAGAATGAACATACGAGAAGGCAAGCATGTGGTGAAATAGGATTGAAAGCTAACAAGGTCCATCCCCTCCCTCTGGACTTTGCTGTTAGTCAATGCACCTTGCTTCGACCATGGTTGGGGCTGAGAAGGGAGGAAAGCCCTCTAGGATGACTAGGAAACCATAGGAGTAGGAGGATTACTCAAAAAGCAACAGAACAAAACAAGGATGCATGGCCTCCTCCATTTGTCCTCATGGGTTCACCTGGCTTTACTTGAGTCCAACCGGCCATTAACTGCATCCAAATAAATGTGAAACAAATGGCAACAAGATAGCAAATGCGAAGCAAGGCAAACAAGGATAAAAGCCAAGCAAGCGAAAAGTGAAAAAGCAAAAGTGGGAGTCTTATATCCCGAGTAGAGTCACTAGTTCCTATGATCATGCTAGCAAACAAGACTCACGAGTTGAGCATGAAAGTCAAACTCATGAATAAAAGCCAAGCAAGCGAAAAGTGAAAAAGCAAAAGCGAGAGTCTTATATCCCGAGTAGAGTCACTAGTTCCTATGATCATGCTAGCAAACAAGACTCACGAGTTGAGCATGAAAGTCAAACTCATGAACTGATAAGGTCACGACGAAGATGGTGAATCCAAGGAAGGACACTTGACTCAAAAACGCCAAAGAAAATCAAAGATAAAAGGGATAAGGAAAACAAAATAGAGTCGCCATCTAGTTTATTTGGGTTCAGGAGACAAGAAAAACCAAATGGATAAAAATGCATGAGAAATAATGCAAATGAATGTGTATTAATGCTTCGTGACAAAGGAAAGTGATGCAAAGGTCATTGCGAGCTAGAGAAAGGATAAAGACTTTTGTTATGCATAGGGAAGATGTTAGTCACTCCCACATGCCCTAAAAATCAATCTTTCTTGGCTAATCACTCGCTTGTGTGTCACCAATACTAATACATGCTTGCTAAGTCTAGGATGGATGAACGCTACATGACATGCTAATGCGAATGAGATGAATGGGGTGAAAATCGATGCGAACTAGTGCTCCATCGTGCTATGTGAATTCTGGACTGTCAGTCAAAAGAACTCGACATAGTAAACATCATCACCCTAAAGATGGATGTAGAAAGCTAGAAAACACGGAAAAAACCATGCATTGCAGATGGAGACATACAGACGCAGAGAATTAAAAGATATCATGCATAAACATAGATTAGAAAAAAAATCAGAAGGTGCAATGGAGTTCAGCCAACTATCTATTCTGATCTAGGCAAAATGCATGATGCTTCTACGCTACCTACCCACGCTATCGGGATGCACCTGTAAAATTGTAGAACACATTGCAAGCTTGTCAACGCCCCAAATCAAAATGTAAATGAAGTATGGATGCTACGTGATTCATGGAAAGCATGAAGGAAGGTAAGGGAACATACTTGGATGCTTGGATGAAGACGCAGCAGAGTAGATGATCCTCCCGACCTACCTAACCGTCGGTTGGGTTCCACCGGCGAGCTCATCTGTGAACTCCAACCACAGGCTCTGACGAGCGGTTCCAGTGCTTCCAGAGGTCTGAGGGAGTGAAGAGAGATGCATGGATGCAGAGTGGATGCAATGCACACCTACCTCCGTCTTCACCATATCGTGCTAGCAACCACGTGCTCGGCTAGCCATTTAGGCAGCAAGGAGCATCTAGTGTCTATTCAGGATGACTGAAAGAAGGAAGAGGAAGGTGATGAGGTGTCGAGATAGGAAGTGAAGAAGCTCATAGGCCGTCGACCATTTTCGAGCCCATCAAACCTGACGCCGGCGATGAAGATGAGATGCAGTATGTATGACTGATATGGCTTGATAAAACTAGATGGGATATGCATAGGATGATACGACTAAGCAGTAAAAACATGAAGGAAAAGACATACACACTCAGTAGGGAAAGAAAGGAACCTATGGAGGTGGTGGGTTGTCCTCCAGCAGGCGGCTCACGGTGGCATTTCTTTGGCTGAAGAGGCTCCACAGTGACGGAAGTGGATGTGGAAGCTTGTGGTGGTGTCGGGGAGAGGTTTAGTATGGTAATGTAGGGACTGGTGTGGGGTTTTTTGGTGATGGATTGTAGGTGTGGATTCTGGCCAGGAATGGAGGTGGTTGGGTGGTCAACGACGGCCTGTGGATAGTGGTGGGATGCTTTTGCTAGAAGGGAGGCTGTGTTGGAAGACTACGATGTGCTCCAGCGCAATACAATTGATGCAAGGCCAAGAGAGATTGTTGTGTTTACTGGATGGCCAAGACAAGGAAAATGGTGGCTAGTGGTGGTGGTTTACTAAGGGATGGCTGGTGCACAAAGATAGGAGTCCTGAGAGTCTAGAGATCCAAGAGGAAGGGTTTGGACGTGGGAGAGGTGGTTTTATAAAGGGAAGAAGTGGTGTGAATTGTTGGATTAGAAACGTGGATTAAGGTTAGTGGTTAGGATTAAATCAAGTGGGGTTTGATTGGGTTTTAGGTTAGGAAGAGGGGTACGATGGTCTAGAGAACTCAAGGAGCACACCTAGATCCATACTATCCAATGAGAAGAGGTAGATTGATGGTCCATCAAGTGAAAAGACCAATCGAACCGCTAACAGATTAAGTAACCTAGCGGAAATCGCAGCATCAACGTGCATGACCTACCCACTCCCCAAATCTATGCAGCCCACACACACTAGTTAGATGCCTTTGGGGCAGTCTGGCTTTCTAGCTAGCATCTAAGCTTACTTCCTGATTGCTGAGGCATCAAATGGGCTTAGGCTTGGTGTTTTGTGGTTAGTTTATGGTGTTGGACTAGATTTACGGTCTTTGGGCTGGTTTTGGGGTGTGAAATGGGCTTAATGTGGGAAAATGCCTCATTGCCACTAGTGCACTCTTCCAAAGAAATCCGCCAACAAGTGGCTACCAATGTGCGGTGTTTATACCGACAACTTAGGAACATGGCCAACATCCTCTGGTTCCATCAACACGACCCCTCAGTCAATTGGTCCACTACAAACAAAAAACCACGGAAAACTCTTTCCAAAACCTTAGCAAAACTATGCATTTTTTTCCAAAAGTTTTTTGAAAAACAATTTTCAAAATATTTCGAAAATCAATCTCTAAAACACCATAAAATACCGCATGGAGAAACACCCTCGAAATTCATATATTTCTTTTCCAAAATCCTTTGAAACCAATGCTTAAACCATTCATGTCTTTTTCAGAGCCCTAGAAAAACTACTTTCCAAAAACACCCATATCCTTCTAAGAACTATGAAAATCATTTAAAACACCCAAGCCCAAAGGAAACAAGAATCATTTCTATTTTTTCAGAACATTTCCTTGTCTTACACATTTACCCATACTAGGCATATAAACGTCACTAAACCAAACATGTAAACAATCATAGGCTTCATTACTAACCAAAGCTGGCTGCACTGCCTAGCTCTAGTGCACCTGGAAGGTGTGCCAGCTTGGTGCACCTAGATCGTGTGCTAGGTTGGTGTGCCCCATTCGAAACTCACAAAACTCCACTTTTATTCTTGTGTGCACTATGGTTTTATGATTTAACATAAAACTAACGGACTAAAAACTATCCAACACAAGAATAAAAGTCTAATAAACCATTTAATATAAAAGTTAGGAATTGAAAAGCAATTTAGACAAAAGCCAGGGACTAAAATGTAGCTTCCACAAAACTCAAGGACCAAAATTCAAATTAAAAGATAAACTTAGGGATTGAAATGCAATTTAAATATAAAAGTTAGGGACTAAAAAGTAATTTTCATAAAATCAAGGGACTAAAATAAAAATTTAATATAAAACATAACGACTAAATTGCATTATTTTAAACTTGAAAGATTAAAATGCAATTTATCCAAAATGCTTCACATTACACACAGAAGCTTACAGTTTAAACATAATTAAATTTTTGATACTAAAAATCCATCGTTCAACCAAGAATTACAAACAATATACTAAACTGAAGATCTCGATGAGCTTTATAGTTTGGAACAAAAATCATCAAAATCCATTAAATGTAATTCGACAAATCACCATCCAAAACTCACAGCCACTATTCACCTTTACTATTCACCCAAGATTTCAAACCAACACTAGTTCCTCTACATGCATCCAAAAAATCACAAATAATATACCAAAATGAAGATCTTGAGATGATTTTCCATTTGGGACAAAAATCCAATACATGTAGCTCAAGATGCAAAAATCCAAAGAAAAGGACCTTATATGGGCCATAGTAGCCGAAAATTCATTGATAAATCCTCAAAAATTCCATAAAATCATGTAGGCTCTACCATACCACAAAATCAAGCTGAACAATACATTCTAATCATTTTCAAGTGTTAACATAGTAAATCTATGATATACGTACCTCTATCGACAACGACCACAACAATGGTTGCTGCACGACAACAAGATGACAATGTCAACACATCCACCACCTTTACCCCTCCCCTCTCCCTAACGGTTGCTGCATGGAGAAGAAGAAGATGAGGAAGACTTTGAAATTCCTCTTTGCACTTCCACTCACTATGCTTGACAAAAAGGAGAGAAGATGTGGCGTGTGGAGGAAGCTACGCTTGTGTAAAGCCGTGGGTGTCCAAACACAACCACGTCACTTCTTACGGTTCAAGTGACTCGCACAAGTGGACAAATTAGTCACCAAGACACACCACAAACCACCATGACCCAAAATGGACCCTCAAGACTTCCACAAGGGCCTACACCAGCTCATCTACAAAACACCAAATCATAGCACCCAAATCCAAGCTGTGACACCTGATTCATTTAAACGCAACTTAAGTCTTGGATCCTGAATACTGAATTTTCCACACAATCATTTCGTGCCACTAATATGTGCTTGAAAACCATGATAGCATTACACAATAGCAATCCGTGTTACGAATACATGGGAGGAAAATGTGACTGACTCAGATCTTCAAATCAAACAATTGGTCGAAAATGTCACATAAAAATCTGGATCATCACATTTTCCCTCTGATATTATTATTATTGTTCTATGTTTGTTCAATGGGGACCTATTTGTAATGAAGGGCAAATGACAATGCTCTTGATAGAACAAGAACCCATGTGATAGGGAGTGGAGAAGATATTTACTTCCCATCCACCACATGGCTTGGCCCAGCCAACAGTCCGTTGGAGCCATGGAGCTGCATCAGCAAGTTGTTGCTCCTGCTCGCACCCTACTCACAGCGTCACACCATGTGGCGGAACAAGAGAGCATCAGACTCGTGGACGCTGCTCTGATTTTGATTTGAATGTTGAGTTTTTGAGTCCGCACTCTGCTATATGCCTTTTCTTTCTTCCTTCGTCTCTATCTCTCTTGTTTTTCTAATCTTGGATGTCGTGAAGGGTGCAATCTAAGGTAGCATTTGGTAATGCTTATGGAAAAACAGATTATTCTCATAAACAGCGTTTTTAAAAAAGTTAGTTTTCACAGCTTGTTATAATCAACTTATTTGACAGCTTTTATGCAGAAACAAAAAACTAGCTTAATGAAATAATCTGGCTTAAAAAAACTATTTGGTTCAGCTTTTCAGGAATAAACACTTTTTTCATAAACTGGTTCTAATAATCGTTACCAAATAGACCCTATATCCAACCTATCTTTCGAAGTCCAAGTCCAGTGTAGAAGATAAGGAGGATAGAATACACATGGGTACGTGTCAGACTATCATTCAAGGATCGTGTCAACTTGGGATCGTCCTCACTTACTATTGGGAATGTCCAACAGTCAAACCATGCAATTTGTTTAATCCGAGTGGTAATTTCTGATTCGACCAACAAATCTAACACGATATTTAAATGGATTATGATTGAATTTAAATAAATTTAAATTAAAAATTGGTCAACTTATTTAATAAATAGGTTGAATTTAGATTCAATAAAGCTAATTAAATATATAATTTTTTAATCTATGTAAGGAATTAAATATATAATTTTTAATTTAAATTTATTAGATTATATAATTATAAATTTTTGTTTGTATTTAACATTTTATATTATTTAAGTACTTAGTTATTCATTTGTGTCTTGTATGTAATTATTTAAGTTTTTATTTTATTTTATTTTGATAATATTCAAAGTTAGATAAGATTAAACATGTTCAATGAGTCAAATGGGTCTGGTTGACTTGTCTAACTCGTTTAACTGAATAAATGGACTAAATAAGTTATGTCTAGTCAATCCATTTATAAATGAATTGAATTCTAATTGGTATTTTAAACCTATTTAATAAACAGATTCAATTTCAATTAACTGTAAATGAATTAGGTTAAAAATAGATTGACACAAACTTGATTCAACAACCTATTTTTGGCACAAATTACATGCATGACATATCAATTATGACCAAGTTGCCCTCTCTTGTACCAGAATGCATTTTCCCTACATTTCCTTCTACTTCTATCAGCAATAACATCCCTTTCGGTTGATAAAACCTAATTCACAATCATTTATCAATGACGCATAAACAATCTACAAATAAAAAGTCAACTGTTATCAACACTTCCTATTTGATGATCTAATTCTATAAACTGAACAACTTCTAAGCTAGAAGCGAGTTAACAGTTTTTTTTTTTTTTTTTTTGAAAAATAGAAGTTTTGGAATCACTTTTATTCTAATCAATTTCTACGTGAGAAAATATACATGTCACATCCGAAAGTTAAAACTTTTAATCCAACATTAGAATAAATCCCCACCAAGGGTGCAGTTGCATCTGTTGATTTTTCATGCTTTAGTTTTATTACTATTAGTCATTGACATTTTGACATTTTGTTCGGGATAAATTGCCGTTTCCTCTTCTAGTTTTCACATCGTTAATGGATCACGGTTTCCCAAACACTTGTGCTTAACCTAAATTTGTGACGTGCAGAATCATATTTTGATATATCACCTAACCTCAAAGATCCTAATGCTCTAGATTTAGCCCTTCTTCACATTATCAAACGCGATAGACCCGATTCATTGCTGTATTATTCACATTTTCTGTCCTCATTCATCATTCAGAAATGGAAAATAAAATCAAGCCGCATATATTTCAAATTAAATGGATCACGGGTAGATAATGTTTGAGAACGGTAGATAAATAGAAAAGTAAGCGGATTTTACAAAGTTGAGAGAATTATACCTTAACGAACAGTGCTCTGGATTATTGCTGAAATTGTAGAGAACAAAATAACAGTACCAAAGCTGTCCTACAATCCGATATGGGAAATTTATGATGACCTGTCGACCTTGAATTACTGCTTTTGTTTTAATAAAAAAGAGAAAAATGGTGATTTGTTTCTTTTGCATCTTCTACAAGCAATAAATAGGAACATGTAGCTTTAGATTTCTTTAATTGATTGAACGCAACTTGTAAAATCCAATTATTAAGCATTAGACTACCAGATTCTAAAGCAACTAGGGCCTATTATAGTTAGGAAAAATCATAGTGCTTACTTCAGGAGCATGGTTCCAACCAAAATTATTTACTTTTTATGTAATTTAATGCTTGTTTAACATAGGACGAAAAATATTAGAGTGATGCACATCAGATGAGAATTTAGTAAACTGCCATGCATGCACCGAAGAAAGAATGGCCCAAGTTTCTTTGGGGAGGGAAAGTGAGTCACTTACCCTACATGAAGAGAGGAAAGAGGTAGACGTGTTTGAGAATTGAGAGAGTGATGGGTATTGTTGCAAGTCCATACTGTCAGAACTTATGAGGGAAGTTATTCTTAATTTGTCACATTCAACTTGCTTTAGATTTTGTGCCTGAAGATTACCCAACAAATTCTAGAAGGTTTTTATTCTTTGTTTCACAAGAACAATAAAAAATCACCAAGTGCTAACAGAAAAGAGAGAATAAAACCACAAAGTGGACTTCCGAGATCGAGCGGCTCCTTGCTTTTGTGTTCCTCTGACGGCAAAGTGTTTGAATGCAATTATTTTAGTATCCTCATCAGTTGTGCGTTTTTATGGAATGATTGGGAGCATCAATCCCTCAAATCCAATCGCCATAGTCAGTGGCGAAACTAGGAATTGAATATAAGGGAGTCATATATATCTTATAATTCAAAATGATCAAGTTCTAATATATTAAATTTCTAAAAGAAGTGTAGTTGTAATACATCAAAGGTCTATGATTACATTCTAAATATGTAATAAAAAGAGAACTACAATTGTCCTCGATGATTTATGATTTTCCTAAAGTATTGCATGATGATTGCATTGTCAATATGATCAAATACATTCTTCTCAATGTAAGTCACCAAACTATCATTTATCCATTGATCTCTCAATCAATTGGATAATTGATTCTTTACAATGTTCATTGTAGAAAATGATCTTTCAATTATGACAGTAGCAACTAGTAGTGTCTATGCGATTAATAGGTCACCAAACTAACTTTTGAATTATTTACTTTAATTTCTGAAGAAAAACAACAAATGTGATTTGAGCATGAGTAATAAATTCCAATGTCACTACTTCCTTTGTTGCATGATGATGAGGGGTTGACTTGAGGTCCAATCCAAACCCAAACTAGCAGAGAGAGGCCACTACTTACCAATCCATAGTTTTTACAAGCTGGACATCACTGAATGACCAAACTATGTGGGGTGACCAAGCAACGTAAACTCATTAAATCACCAACTATCCACACACTTGACAGAATCTCCTTGGCGAAGGCAAATAGTGTCTTACCTGCTCCCGTTTAGGCTATAAATACTATAGTCATTTCATTGCAAAGGTAGACTTAATACACACCCTTTAAATCTAATCTTTCCTCTCAAACCACTTAGATTCTAACTTAAGCATCAAAGTACCTTTGGCCTCTCCATGGTCGTGGTCCTCTAACAATTATTTGTGTTGTGATTTTCAAGACTGAGCAAAGTCGACCTGTCCAACCGATTCGAATCTAAACCAATCAGCTTGATCACGACTGACTCAACTCATAGATGTAGTGCCACCCTTATCGAGGGCAAAATCAGTTGGCAATGTCTATGGGAATATCTTAGTGAGCACAGTATGCTAGTTCACACTAGATCCCAAGGGTGGTCATCCCAAGGGTGGTCATCCCAAGTTGTGATGGAGAGTACCCTAGAATCCTTCAGAGCCCTCCATGGTGCAAGTAGTTGTACTAATTGAGGAGCTCAGGAGGACTAGAGGGGCCTAGTAAGCTCAATCTCAGCCATAGGGAGAGTGGGTCAGATAGGGTCACTTCAATTGAGCATTCTACTCCATTCTAGCAACCTGACTTGTCCATTTGAGCCACAAACAAGATATTGAGCCCAGAGCTTGCTACCTTAAGCGCTCAACCTTGAGTAGATGAAATGAATAGTCAGACGTTCAACTCACCCAGTCAGTATGTAGTGAAGTGTCATAACACTCATGGAAGGAAGGTTGCAGCAGATGGAGAAAGGGAAGACTAGTCTAGTAAGCATATTTACGAAGGTGGAGCATTCACCCATCAGTGAGGTTGTCATGGGCCTTACAGTGGAATGGGAGATCTAGTCAGTCACGTACAAGCCCATCAGGATCTCCTCAATGTATAGCTAGTGTCTGACGCTATTATATGCAAGATATTTGCCACCATTCTCTAGTGTTCGGCCAGAATATAGTTCACCAGACTCTGACCTTCCTTTATTACTAGTTTTAAGGATCTCTCAACAACCTTTGTTACTCATTTTATCAGTCATCATCGACGAATGAGGGACATGGATTATCTATATAGTGTTAGGCAATGATTGAGGGAGCCGACTAGAAGCTTTGTCTAGCGTTTCAACACCACAATGACTGAGATTCCTAACATGGAGTCGAAGGTTGCCCTCTTCGCCTTTAAGATAGGCCTCTATCCCTCAAAACTCTCCTAGTCCTTAGAAATAGAGACGCCCCGACCTTCACCGAGACCCTCAAACGAGTCGACATGTGCATGAAGGCAAATGAGGTTGAGCAGATGAAAAGGACAGTTGTAGCCATGACCAGTGCTCGACTAGTTAGGGGAGAGAGAGACTAGAAAGCAGCTCATCTTATCAATTAGGGCATATCAATAGGTAGCCATTCAAAATTGCTTTCAAGCAAATCAAGAAGGCACCGAGGCTTGTCTCGTTTGGCCATTGGTTCCACCACTTTGCCTCACTCAATGTTTCAAGGACTTAGCTATTAATGGAAGTCAAGGACGTCGAGCTGCTAAGATGGTTGACTAAGATCAAACCCAAGCTTAGGAAGGGGGCAAACAACTCATAGTACTATGAATTTCACCAAGGGTTGGGATACAACACTAAGAACTACCGCCACCTAAAGGAAGAGATCGAAGTGCTTATCAAGAGGGGGCGCTTGGGATGATATGTCAAATGTCGCCACATTAAGGACAATCAAGCAACAAGTGCAACGCCACCAATTCCAATAATAATTTAAAATAAATTAAATTTTAGGAAAATAAAAGCTAAATAGTAATATCAATGACTAGGAACCTGTGTATGCAGCTACGAGACTCCGGACTATATACACTATGCTAAAACCCATCTACATGCCTACACCTGCAACCTAAAAATCATGAAGAAAAAGCATGAGTGACAAGAGTCACCCAGGACGCACCTCATGAAAACAGTAGAAAACAAAACTATAGGTAATTTTTCTTTAAAATCATTTCGCAAATCATTTTCTCTAAAACTACCAAAACCTTCAAGGCAGAACCTCAGTAGGTCCAAAACACACGAATACATGGCCCACATCGGCCAAAACGACACATAGTGAGTCGGGAAGCCTGACGGCAAGCAACCAACTCTAACCACAAGTAACTACCAAAGTGCACTACACTACCACAGTAAAGCCACCTTGTGTAGGAGCGATCACTGTCCTATGATTCTCCTACCTGGAGAATCCACACAAAGCCAACCATTCTCTGGGAAGGCAGTACTATCTCTCAAGACGCTACCAGCTACGGGGCATGTGTCCCACCCGCACTGGCGACCACAGGATACGCCTCCTCAGGATGCTCAGGAGGGAGTCTCATACCTCCATACCCGACAACACCCGAGTCTCAATATTCATGGCGACAGCAGGAGTATCATACCTGCTTATCATGCCACAAAACAGATCAACCCGTGGACCTCAACCTCGACCCTATGAACGATAGTCAATGAGTGTCCTACCTCTAAGACCCAACAAACACTCGCCTCGATCTCTCGGCCCCAACCTCAACCAAGGAGACACGCCCGACCATCTAAGAATGTCATCACATTCCCTGGTCCAGACGACAAGGTCCCACGGTGTCTCAGCCCATAAACAGAAAACCAGGAAAAACCACTTTCCAAAATGAGCCAACTCATCTCTTTGAAAAACCATTTTCAAACCATTTTATATCATTGGAAAAATCTTCCAAAATCTCCACAAAATCGATGCATCAGGTGTCTCGTAAGACCACCCCTGCTGACCCACAATCTCATCTCAAATGGGCAAAAGAAACCAATCCAGAAAATCCTCAAAAACCACTTTTCACAAAAGTATTTGGACCTTGATTCGACATACCAAAAAAATGAGCTCAGTATACCGAAAACCATTGGTTTAGAAGACCGACCAGAATTAGTTGACCGAAATGGGTGGAGGCATCTAGAACGGCAAATCGAAAAATCGGACTGGTCGACCAAAAATCCCTGATTTGGTAGACCAAATGAATTTGATCGACCAAACAAGGAAGCATTGGTCAACACTCATGGCCAAAAATGGTAGATCAAAGGAATTTGATCAGCCGAATTTCAACCAAAGGACCAAAACTGATAGAAAAATGACATACCGAAAATGGTTCGATATGTCGTTTTTTGCAAAACCAGAAAATGGCCCAAACCTATTGTCCAGCTCTTCTCCTAAGTAGGAGTGAGGGGGGACCTGCCAAACAACCACGGTAAAATTTACATAAAACATATGTTGTAGACCCTCGAGTCTACTCCAAATCCACACAATGAAAACCAAAATCCATTCATCATGCGAGGAGAAATAAATTCGAGAAGCCATAGGGGTCGTAAATGACCCAAAACCACACGATGCCATCAATAACCATAAATACTACCATAAAACACCATAAATTCTAGGAATGTAAATTTACCTAGATTTCATGCATTCCTACATTTTCTACCATTTCCATATTCTCTACAACACGAGGATGAGGCACGTACCTGATAATGCAACCTCCGGCAAACCGCACCAACTCCGACCAACCTCTAGTGACTCCAAGCGTCCACGAGCACTCCACAACCTCAGGGACACCTCACAGGAGCTCCACACACCACCGTATGCTGCCTCTGACCCTCGGGCACACTAAAGAAGGAGGGAGTAAGAGAGATGGAGGGAGAGGAAGAGATGGCGAGGGAGGGGAGTGAGGGTGAGAGGGAGGGGAAATGAGTGGGAGGTGGAGGGGGAGGGTGTGTCGTCTCTGGGGAAAAGGAGGGAGAAGATACGCTCGTGTCTACAAAAGGAGAGGAGAAGAGAGAAGGATGGCGGAGGTTCATGCATGGCTTGTGCTTATAAAGCAGGCAGAAGAGGCAGGTGGCCACGAGGAATCAGCCAGTCAGCCATGCTCTCATCTACCCACCTTATCAAACGCAGCACGAGCCAACCACTACCCCACCAACAGACCCACACACAGGCCCACACGTGGACACGCACACAGGTCCACAAGTATAGTGCCACATGCATAGTACCAATCACGTTCAGGAACACAAAAATGGAGGTCGACCCACGAGGCCCAAGTCCAAAACCACAAATTCAAACAACGAGCCTCGAAAACAGTAACACCCATCTAGAAATAAATTCATTAAAAATGTAAATGATTACAAAATAAATTTACGAGTGTTACATCCTAACCACCTTAAAAGAAGATTTTGCCCTCAAAATTACTAATAGGTGAAAAGATATGGATACTGGGCTGGGATGGCTTTCTCGCATTCCCACGTGGCCTCCTCAATTCCATGATGCTGCCACAGTACCAAAACCAGCAAAATCACCTTGTTCCGTAGCACCTGCTTCTTGTGGTCAATAATTTGGACAACATCCTCTACAAAGGATTGATCTTCCTAGAGCCCCTCCAGCTGAACTAGGATCACATGAGATACATCAGCCAAACACTTCCTCAGCATAGAGACATGGAACATGTCATGCACAGACGACATTCCTAGTGGTACATCCAGCTGATAAGCAACCTCATCGATCCTTTAGGTAATCTAGTATGGGCCAATATAGCGAAGACTCAGCTTCTCACGCTTTTCGAACCTCATGACACCCTTGGTTGGTGACACCTTCAAGAATACATAGTCCCCCACTAGAAATTCCAGCGGCCTCTGCCTCTTGTCGGTATAACTCTTTTGCCAACTCTGTGCAGTCAACAACCTACTACGGATCAAATCAACCTTGTTCGTATACAACTACACATGCTCAGGACCAATCAACTAACGCTTGCCCACCTCGCTTCAGCAAACTGGCAACCTACATGGCCTACCATACAAAGCTTTGTACAATGCCATCTCGATGCTTGAGTGATAACTATTGTTGTAGGCGAACTCAATCAACAACAGATGATCCTCCCAACTCCCTTGCAAATTCAGGACACATACTCTGAGCATATCCTCCAATATCTGGATAGTCTTCTCTGTCTGACCGTCTGATTGGGGATGAAATGTTGTGCTATAGTTGAGCACTGTGCCAAAGGCCTCCTGTAGAGTCCTTTAGAACCTTGAGGTGAACTTCATGTCTCTGTCCGACACAATGCACACCAAAACACCGTGCAGTCGAACCACCTCAGACACATATAGCTCCACTAGACGGTGTATCAGAAGCTTCACCTGGATGGCCAGAAAGTGAGTAGACTTGGTTAGTTGATCTACAATCACCCACACGGTGTTGTTCTTCCTCTAAGTGCGTGGACAACCAGTCACGAAGTCCATGGAGATGTGCTTCCACATGCACACAGGAATATCCAACGGCTGCAAAGCCCCTCTAGGTATCTGGTGCTCTGCCTTGACCAGCTGGCAAGTGCACACCTCGCCACATGGTCAGCAACATCCCTCTTCATGCCAGGCCACCAAAAGTTCCGCTTCAAGTCTCAATCCATCTTCATACTCTCAGGGTAAATAGTGTACCTAAATCGATGCGCTTCATCTAGCAATCTTTGCCTAGCCTCCTCATGCTGTGGCACATACAGATGCATATCGTACCTCAGCTCCCCATATGCCCCAACAAAGAAGTGAGGCTCTCCATCAATCTCCAGCTTCCCAAACATAGCCTGAACAAATAGATCCAGCTGCTGAGAGGCAACAATAAGCTCCACCAGTTTCTGGTGAATAGACAGGTTGGCCACCCAAGTACCAACCATTCTCCAAGCTTGTTGCATCAGGTTGCAACTCACCAGATCCTCGAGCATGGTCTACTCCTTGACCATTAGGCTCGCTAACACGTGCTTACACCTACTCAAAGCATCGGCGACCACATTGGCCTTCCCAAGGTGGTAGGATAGACTGAAATCATAGTCCTTTAGATACTTCACCCATCAGCGTTGCCTTAGGTTACGGCCTTTAGATATACTTCAAGCTCTGATGACCAATGAAGACCTTAAACTACCCCCCATACAGATAGTGTAGACACCCCAATTTTCTGATTTTGCAGGATGGAGATGTGGTGGCTGAGCTCTAACCCTCATTAGGCCCATTTAATTCATGGAAGCCCACTT
>JAMKQA010103974.1:0-10008 GCA_024699735.1 Posidonia australis | reverse complement strand
CTCGTGCGTAACAGGGATCCTTACCCGCATTCTGGTTATTTCGTAGACTTGTCTTTGTTGTTTTTTGCATGATTTTTCATGTGTATGGTTTTCCTTGTCTTCCATAATAGATTAGGTGGCGACTCCATTTGTTTTGCTTTTTTCGATGTGATTTTGCCGTCCGATTTCGCATTCTTTTGCGGAATCTCCTCGCCGGCATGGTTACAGATAGCATGGTGTTGTCTGACTTAAGGGGACCTCCTTCTCTCCTGTGGTTGCTTTTGGGTTCCTACGGCTGAGATGGGGTGAGCCAAGTGGAGTTGGCTACCCATCTCATTTGGTGGTGTCGTTGGTCGAGCTAGTGGGTGTGATCCCACGTGTTTTTCCTTCAATCGGTTGTTCCTGGTCTAGGTGAAATATTCTCGGGGGTCTAGCAAAGGCAGCTTAAGGGTAGTGGCACCACAGAGAGGCCAGCTAGGAAGGAGGAACAGCTCGTGTTTGTTCGGACACTTCTACTAGGAGTTGCTTTGGATTAGAGATCCATTTAAGTTTGACTCCCGAGTGGTCCTTACCATTGGTGTGGTGTTTCACTGAAAATAGTGGTTCCTATGGTCGAGATTCTGGATTGTAGTACCCTTGACGTGAGCTTCACTCTTAATAAGTGGTTTAAATGTGTTTTAGCAGTCTCACATCTAGACTTACAAGGCTATCGTAGCAGTGAGTTGTGATGAGTTCCACCAATGTCCTTTTGGGTTGGGATAAGTTCTAGTTGCGGTGAGGCAACATGGTGATTTGTGGTTCTTACTAGTTGCAAGAATTACAAGAGGAACTATCCACCCACATATTTGGTGTTAGCCATAGTGGAGGTTGTGCTCTGGATCCGGAGGGAGTGCCAGTCTAGGGAGTGGTTCTTGGAGATAGATAGTGATTGAGCTTGCTAACTTGTTAGTGCACTCTAGATTCGTGGAAGAATTTGTTTTGTCTCAATGGCCAGATTTCTCTCGGGCCTTGGATTAGAGGAGCTCTTCCAAGGTGATGGGAGGTGTTACTGAGCATGTGGTATGGTATTCATAAAGTTTTTGACCAGGATGTGCATCAGAGTGGCGCAGTAGAAGCATGCTGAGAGTTGATTGCACCTGGTCAATCCCGTGTTTTGTATCTCCAAAGGTGCTCAGGATGCTTTGTGACCTTAGAGGACACTATTTTGTAGCCTTTGGGTAGAGATTTTGGTGTTCGGAAGGGACTTCACCTAGGGATTTGGCAGTGCTTGGACTCAAGGAGAGCAGAGTCCTTGGTGTCACTCTAGACCTAAGTAGGATGAAATGACTTAGTGAAGCGTAGATTTCTCCTACAGGTCGTGAGTTTTGGATGGCACTATTGTGCTGATTGTCTCGGATCGTGGATTGGATGTCCTAATTTGGTGTCCTTGGTGTTTCGTCTCGAGAATTTTGGGGGCGAAATTCCTTTAAGGGAGTTAGGCTGTAACAACCCAGTTTTCTAGGTAGCATTTAAGATAGATATTTAATTTGGATTCTGGGTGTGTTGGATGCCAGAAGTGTTGCGTTTAATGTTAGATGCAGGATTAATAGCGTTCTACACCTGTTTCTAGGTAGCCTTGCATCTTCCTGTGTTGAAAACAATTGTTGGGGCATTCAATATTGAATGGTAGATCCAGAACATTCAACACTTGAGACTTAGGTTGTTAAATACTGACATGCAAGCGTTTAACGTTGGATGCCTGATTGGTGGTGTCTAACGCTCTAAGTTGCTGTTGCCTATATATAGTTGGCTTCTTCAGGAAAAACTCTTCCCTCTTTCTCCTCCTCCGACCTTGGTCTACATGGGGGTGATCTCTGGTACATGGGGAGTTCAGGAGAGAGAGACAGAGGTATGTCTGGACCTGGGAATCCCTTCTTTCTTCGTCTTCTTCTCTTCGTGGTTGCACCCTGATTCTGGGCTTTCGTGGCAGCATGGGTCATTGCGAAGGTGGTTGGTGGCCGGAGGGTGCTTGAGGTTTGGAGAGGAGCACTTGGGGAGTTTTGGATCGCTGTGAAGCTCGTCGGTTTAGCTCACCTCGTGGGTGCAAGGTACACACCCTCTTAGATGTTTTAAATTTTATTTTGAATGATTGTTTGAATGCATGAATGTGTGTGGTGGCTCCCCATCCATCTGTGGTGATGGGTTGAGTGTTTGGCGGTTTTTTGCTTGCCTGGTTGGGAGGTTCTAGCTGAACCTCCTAATTCAGTGTGTTGAACGCCCAAGTTGGGGCGTTCAACGTTGAACGTTTAGTTCTAGGTGTCTAATACCCTGGAGTATTATTTTTAGTAATTTTCCCTTAAGTAGGGTTTAATTTTGGATTATGAATTACATGCAATAGTTAATAAGGGTGTTTGGGTTCTATTTTGATAACCTAATTAATTGGAATAGAAGCATGCTAGGATTTAATAGGTTTATTGCAGAATCTGGTGTCATGGTGTTAAATGCCAGCTTCTGGGCATTTAATGTTGAATGCTGGCTTCCCAACGTTCAACACTTCTGGCTGCTTTGCATGTTATTTTAGAGCCATTAATGATGTTAATTAGTCAGGTAATAATTTCTTAATAAAATGATTAGAGAATAGATTAGACTTAGGAAGATTTAATAAAAGGTTTTTGGACTAGGATTGTTGAACGCCTAGGTTCCGACATTCAACGTTGAACGCTGTCTGTTCAGCGTTCAACACTTGGTAGTGCATTTTGGAGGGTTTTCCCCTTAGTTTGATCAATTAATAATGAATATAAATGATTAGGATAATCATTAGAATATTTTAGGAATTGCCTAAAATGAATTAGCAAGAGATTCTACTTGGGCAATGGGTAGAATAAAAGATTATAGAACTTAAAATTACTAGGTTCTCCCTTTAACGGTATAGATTGGATATTAGGGTTTATATTTAACCTTAGGATTGCAGTTGAGGTATGGTTTAGCGTGGTGTGCTGAATTAGATATTTAGTGGCACGGTTGAATGTTTGACATTGAGCTGGCAGTGGCTCATGTGAAACACAAGCTAGTAGGTGTTAGATACTTTGGTACCAGAACTTAGTGTTCTAAATGTGATTGGTGTGGCTTTTTGTGCCTGACAGAAGAGCTGTCGAGGTAGTGCTTTAAGTTATTGTTTTGGTTACGATTTTCGTGTCGATTTTGGGCACAGAGTTTTTTGTGAGATTTTTGGAAAGTACTTGAGGTTTTTGAAATAGGGACCAAGATACCTAAGCTCTCAGTTGACCTCTAAAGATAGGTGATACCTCTAGGGTTGTGAGCTGCTTGCTTAGAATGAGGTCTGTGTGTTTTGTGGTTTTTGGAAGACCAAGAGACTGATGCTACTGGCCCTCCTTTCAGAGACGGGTGATAACTCTAGGGTCGTGAGCTGCTCGCTTAGGTTGAGGTCCACGTGGTTTTCATAGTTTTGTTGGTGTGTGTAGTTATGGTTTGAAGTGCTGACTGGACCTGGACGTGAAAGAGACTCTGGTTGTTCCAAGCACTATGGCTAGGACGCCAAGAGGACGTACCCTGTGATTTGTCCTGAAAGAGGGACAGCTCGCCTAGGAGTAAGGTGAGTGGGCTTTCTTGGTGTATGGTTTGCCTTTGAGGATCCTATAGGTGATAGGATGCCGAGACTGGCAAACTCCTCCACAGGGTAGTTGTCCGTGGTAGTGTAGACATTGTGATAGCCCCATTGTTGACTACTTGTGGTTAGTGTTGACTACTTGATGCTAGGTAGCTCGACACATTGTTGTGCTTATGGTTTTTGCTGTGTCTTGATTCAGGGAATCAGGTTTTGGCCTAGAAGAGGTAGTGGTGTTACACCTAGTTGAGGTGTGGTGCTTTAGGAGCAGTAGCTTCTTGGTTTTTGTCTAGAGTAAATCGTGATTTTGGAGCATAGGCTTCGAGGCTTTAGAGTGGTTGTTTTGGTCTAGAGGAGACCATGCTGCGTAGAGCAAAGGCTCTGTGTTTGTTTTGTGATTGCTGTTGTGGGTGCCTGGATGCTTTAGAAAGCATACAGACACTATAAGTTGTCTAGTCCACCTAGAGAGTGTGTGGGACCAAGTTGTGTGTTTTGGGCTTGAGTCGGCAAGAACGACCTTCTCAGATGTACATAAAAGGAATTTAAAGTACATGCATGTGGTTTTGAAAGGAAAAGAGAAAGAATGGTTTTAAAAGCATGGTTTTTGAGATTTTGCTACTTACAAAGCAATAGTAGATTGCTTGGGTTTGGTGTTGCGACATCCAGGTGGAGATACCTGTGCTTGTGTGCTTGTGGCGTAGTTACGCCTACTTCCTTGACGGGGTATGCCGAGTTGTCTTAGGTGAGGTGCGTGTTGGGTGACCATTTTGAGTGGTCACTCACGTGTGCTTTGTTTTGTGTGTTTTGACAGGTAGGATAGTAGCTGTCGGCTGATAGTGCATATAGGAGGAGTCACGCTGTCACACATCAGGGATCCTAGTGAGTGTTTAGTTTAGTTTTATTTTCTGTTGTTTACTAGTTCTGCTTCTGCTGAGTGTACTTAAATTTAATTGCATAATTAACGTAAATGTAAGATAAAAATAATAAACTGAAAATTATAGCTAGGTCGGGTGGTAGCGACTTGGGGTTATTACAATGCCTGAGGTTTTAATCATTCAATTTGACCCCCTTAGGTTATGTTCGAGGCTGTGTCCTTTCAATTTGACCTCTAAGTCACACTTGAGGTTGTGATTTTTCGATTTGACCTCTCGAATTACGCCTAAGGCAGTGTCTTTATAGTTTGACCTCCAGGCTATGCCTAATGTTATGCCCTTCATTTGACCTCTTAGGTTATGCTTGAGGTAGTGTCTTTCCAATTTGACCCCTTGGGTTATGCTCGAGGAAGTGTCCCTTTAGTTTGACTTCTAGGTTACGCCTAATGTTTTAGTCCTTCAATTTGACTCCTTTAGGTTATGCCCGAGGTTGTGCTCTTTCAATTTAACCTCCAGATCACGCCTGAGGTTGTGATTTTTCGATTTAACCTCTTGGGTTACGCTTGAGGCGGTGTCTTTCCAGTTTGACCTCAAGTTACGTGTTGAGGTAGTGTCCTTTCTGTTCGACCTTTAGGATAAGCTTGAGGTTGTGATCCTTCAATTTGACCTCTTGAGTTATGCCTGAGGCAATGCCTTTTCAATTTGACCTCGCGGGTTACGCCTGAGGTAGTGTCTTTCTAGTTTGACCTCCAAGTTATGCTTGAGGTTATGTCCTTTCAGTTTGACCTCAGGTTACACCTGAGGTAGTGTCCTTCTAGTTTGACCTCCAAGTTACACATAATTTTGTGATCCTTCAATTTGACTCCCTTAGGTTACGCTTGAGGCCATGTATCTTACAATAGACTCCTTGAGTGTTGGATCCTTTATCTAGCTTGATCTCTTATCCAGCTTAGTGGTAGTAGGTGTTGAATTTCTTTCCTCTTAAAAACCCCGTAGTTATGCCAAACGGTATTATTGTCAAGCCTTGAAACTAGTTTCGTACCGAAACCATCTTCAAGGAAGGGTAATCTGTAGATATCCTATTTTGGCACTCCTTTATTTTAATTAGATTCCATTGCATCATAGCATGTCTTGTTTATCCTAAGAGGTCTCTTGCTCAACCCAAATACTCATCATAGCCCCTTTGCCAATTTATGTCATTGAACGCTAATACACTTGGCGTACAATGTTGTACGCATACATTGCAGTGTTTAACGTTAAATGTTGAAAAACTGACGTTTAACGTTATACGCCAGATTGCATGTGTTTAACACCTTCAGGTTTGATCCCTTCCATTTCAGTCAACCTTTCCTTTTTGGACCTAAATAAATATTATTAATATTTTCAAATGATTTTTCTTGCCATGTTTAGGAGTCTTCATTACCTCATTAATTCACTCGTTTGAGCACATTTGAATTGGCAGCCAAATTTGGTAAGTTTTTAGGCTGAATGTATTAAACGCTAAGATTTGGATGTCTAATGTTGAATGCGAGATTTATAGCGTCTTACACCTGACAGCTCAGGCATGCCACATCAGCTACTTTTCTTCTCTGGAAAATGTTGAATTCAAATTATTTCCATTTTTGGAAGATTCTCTTAATCATGCGTAACACCAATTAGCCCTTAATTGTGATTGGTTGCCTAATTAATTGGAGGAATATTCTTATTGACAACTGGGTGTGTTGAAAGCTGCTTATTGCACGTCTAACGTAGAATGCCCATTTCTGGGCATACAATACTTCTATAATGGAAACTTTGATGCAATTGTCCTAATCTTTCCAATTTTAGTCTCCTTTGTCTTTTTTTAATCCTCTCGTGCCTCTATATAAGTGGGAGTACCCTCAACCTTTAGGGGGGAGAAAATGGGAGAATTTTGAAGAGAAATCAGACACACACCCAGAAAAAGGGGGAAATTATTCAAAGAGAGAGAGAGTAGAGAGGTCTTGAGCTTGAGTTTTCTGTCGGCTTCGTCCACACGCGTCATCACCTTGCATTTATGCATACACACGTCATAAATAGAAAGGGGTTTTTTTCTTGTCTAGTGTTTTTTACATATTGCATTTCATTTTATTACATATTGTAGCTAATCATTATAGCAGTTGCAACTAGAGGGATAAAACCCATCAAGTAAGTATTTTCCTCTTATTTTTCATTTGTATTTTATCTTGTTGAATTATTTACTACACTGTATTAATCTGTATTTTTTTAATATTGTTTTGCAAAGAAAAGAAGAAGAAGAAGCTCACCGGTACGGGCATCCTCAGCCGATGCTTGTGTCGTCCTAAGGTAGTTGAACCTGCAACCACAACATCCACATCTCCCTAAGCGTCTCGAGGGCCGACAAAAGCAAACCGAGAGTGGCAATCACACTATCTTCAATTTACGTGGAGGGAAAGAGTTAGATAAAAAAGCAAGGGACACAAGCAAGGTGGCGCAACGCATTAAGGCACGTAGAACGTGCATCTCCACCAAAATCTCATATCCACTAGTGCAAACCTCCTAGAAAGAAAATTGCCAGATTGGGAACCCCAATTGGTCTCAACACACACACCCAAAAATTCCGCATAATATATCAAAATGAAGACATGGAAGTGCTCTACCATTTGGGACAAAATCTTGATAATAGGATGCACATAACTCATGATATAATGATTCAAAGCTTACTTATGCATTTGGAAATACTATGCACCTGACAATCATACATCATTGTAAAAAAACTCTGAAAAAATCCTCTATTATTATGGAAACATTTATTGAGCATCACAATTATGCCATGCAACTTGTATTCATAAATTCCAGACATAAACAGAGAGAAATGATGGGTAGAATGCGAACTTGCATTGTAGTTTGGTCGTCCAATGAGTTTGCTTCCGACAGTGTAGGTCGTTGTTGTGACCATGCCGGTGGAACCCAGCACGGCTCTCCTATGTGCATGGAAGCACATGAAGAGTTTTGATACAGTCACGGCGAAGATGGTGAATCTCGAGAAGAAGACTAGGCTCGGAAACACTAAGGACAGATAAGAAAGGATAATGAAAGGAGTCGCCACCTAGTCTTTTAATGGAAAGACGAGGAAAACCAAACACAAAGGAAAAATCCAAAAGAAACCAAGGCGAAGAAAACATATGCATGCTCCATGCCTAATGGATATAGTGCACAAATCAATGCAGGGCCGAGAAAGGGTAAGGATTCTTGTTACACATGGGGAAGGGGTTAGGTACCCCCATGCGCTCGAAAAAATCGGTCTTTCTAGGTTTCCTACTTGCTAATGGTCTATTGGGTGTATACTTGTCTACTTTGAATGCACATGCTAAAGATGACTGCAAAAACATGCCAAATCAAAGAAATGAATAAAAGGGGAAAAATGATAATCCGAAGGACAATGTAGGCATTGCAAATGCCACTTTACTGTACGTCCATGGGTGATGAGGAAAATCATGAAAATCTAGAATACTCAAAAAGCATCACACAGATCAACGGAAACTCGAAGAAATTCGAGAAAATCAAATTGGGGAAAATAATCCTCATTTGGATCAATGTCGGCATTGTTAAGCCTTTTAATGTACGCCCTCGAGCGATGGAAAACCAAATCAAATCAAAATCGTAAAAGTCGGAAGAAATCTGGGAAATGATGGGAAAAAACAAGTTTGAAATGAGTTAGAAATGCATGCACGATGCAAGGAAGAAGGCATGAAAAAAAATATGTTTGAAAAGGGAACAAAATCATGTGTGAGTGAAAAATGTAAATTCTAAGGGCGTTTGTGCAAAATTCCCAAATTCTGAAAGAAGATTGAAATTTTGTGGCTAAATCATCAAAAATACATAGGAAAACACATTTTATGTAATTTGAAGAAATTAGGGGTCAAATGTGCAAAATTGTGCATTTTTGGTCAAATTCAAGGTTCCTAGGGCTCAATATGCAATTTTGCGAGCAAAACATGTGTTTATAACAATTCTGAAGTAATTTAGGGTTAAAAGTACAAGAAAATGGTCTTAAGTTTGAAAAACAGGAAGTTCAGGGACTGTTGTGCAAATTTCTCCTTAGAAAATATGCATTCAGTGTGAAATCAGGGTTTAAAATGCAATTTTTGAACACATTTGTGTGAATATTTGAATATCCAGGGTTTGATTTGCAATTTTGACAGAAAAACATCCATTTAGAACTATTTTAATGAAGCTCAGGGTTTTAAATGCAATTTTTGAGCACATTTGAATGAATATTTAAATTCTCAGGGTTTAATTTGCAATTGTGATAGAAAATCATACATTCAGAACAATTTTCATAAAGTTCAAGACCTTTTATGCAAAGTTCTGGATTAAAAAATGAATTAAAAGCACCTCAGGGGGTTTATATCAAATTTTAAAGCCTGGAAAACATATACAAGAATATACAAGGGTCACACTCCAATATTTCAAAACAAACATTATTAAAATGGTTTAAAAAATATGTAAGGACCTAAATGTAAGAAAAAGATAAGAACAGAAGTTTTTTCAAAAGAAAGCTATTTTTTTACTTTTTTTAAATGAAAAGGGAATGACGGTCGCCAACGACAAAACTCCAACGTCGACGACCGCTTGGGATGCCCTTCCGGGGCATCTCGATGCCTAATCATGCATTAGGTCCTACGGGAAGCAGGAAGAGAGGAAATGGGAAAGATCCCATGACTCCGATGAGGGATCAAACGACTAGCTTCCTCTCCTCGCCCCGCTTGTCAGCATTGCTGTTCCGAAGGAAAGCTCAAGAAGACTGGGGCTGCTGGAGACGATGGCGTGGCTGTCTGAGACTTTCGGAGGGCCAAGGATGAGAAGGGGAAGAAGTACAGATGCATGGATGCAAGGAAAACCGTGTAAGTGCTTCTCCCGATCAATCTCGCCACTGACTCTGTAATCTCCGACAAGCTTGTGTCACGCTCCAAATTTTCCACAATAATTTAAACAAATTAAATTACGGGAAAACTAAAGTTAAATAGTAAAATATCAAACCACTAGGAACCTGTGTGTGTGGCTAGCAGACTCCAGACTATATGCACTACGCTAAACCAATCGCATGCTTGCACCTGCGAACAAAACCACAAGGAAAACGCATGAGTGACCAAAGTCACCCAGTACGCACTCCACAAAAACTGCGGGAAAAAAAACCATAATCAATTTTCTTTTTAAATTCCTTTCGCAAACCATTTCCTCAAAGCCTCAGAAACCAGGCCCACACTGGCCAAAACCACAAACCAAGGCTCCACTGGCCCAAAACCACAAACAACGGACCTCAATGGCCAAAACCACACACAGTGAGTCGTGAAGCCCAACGCTAGGCAACCAAACTCTGGCTACACGCAGTCCACTATGGAGCCACCTTGTGCAGGAGCCTACCACCGTCTCTCAGGACGCTACCAGCTACGGGGCACGTGTCCCACCCGCACTGGCCACCACAGGGTACGCCTCCTCAGGGCGTCCTCCACACACGGTGCTCAGGAGGGAGTGTCATACCTCCACACCCGACAACACCCGAGCCTCAGC
>JAMKQA010103973.1:0-13557 GCA_024699735.1 Posidonia australis | reverse complement strand
GGTGTGAGACTTGAAGCATAAACGTGATCCACTTACATGTCAGCACCATCTAGAGCTAAAGCCCTTTTGGCTGCAGCATCAGTCTGCAAAGGCAGCACATAGACAAGCATGAAAATTATATAATGGTTGAAAGCAACCAATTCATACAATCATCAGCCTAAGTGAATTATGGTAATGAGCCTTAGTACAGAAAATTATCTATTCTTCATTCAATGACCACACCTCATCATAGAAATAAAGAAAACATAGTCATGAAAATGGCACAATCTAATCAGCTTGTGTTAGAAGTTCAAACTGAGTAAGCAGCGTAAGATTAGTCAGAAATTGATATCTAACTTGTAGGCCTATAGGCTCATATGTTTCATAATCTCTTTAGCATGAATGCACAAAAGGTTGAAATTTGCCACAATGGTAGGGGGGGATATTTCATCATGTTCTACAGGGTCTATTCGTGATCACGAAATTGTAAGATTGAAAACACTGAGGAGGTTCTATGGTTGTCTTCAATGAAAGAAACTCAAAAGAACGTAGTCACACTGGGAATGGCAGAACAAGATCCTTAGGATGGGATTTCACATGACACAGCAGAAAGAAACATACACAAGCTCTAGAGGAAAACTATTTGGTTTTGGAGTTTAGGTAATATTTGTTCAGTGTCCAGGAAACCAAATGGTCCATTTCTTCTAGCTTCTGCCATTAGTTTACAGACAGTTTTCATGAAGATTGTCAGCCGATAAAGCTTCTAGCCAAAATAGTCCATTTTCAGAGTGCTTCTGAAGTTTGGCTGGGCTCACCCACTCCAAATAACATTCTTGGTAGTTTTTCCAGGTTATGTCTACTTGAGGTAACTCATGCTAATAAATTGTTCAAGAAAGACATTCCTGTAGTTAAGGTAACTGCTTTTCCCTTCCCAAATTTTTATGGTTTCACCCTCCCTCTCTAAGAAAGTAAGCAGGAAAAACCAAAAAACACAAGTGTACAAACACATCAGAATACAGGAGCTCATGTTTCGAGCCCATTTGGTTAACAGTAGTTAGTGAGACAAGTCTGAAAACAAAAAGGAACAGCTTCCCTATCACACAGTTTTATAAGCAGAGAAATTCTGAAATAGCCAAGAAGGCCTCTTTTCCAAATTCCTAGCTTTGTAATAGACAACTTCAAGCTCTTTCTAAAAAAAAAATATTCAAGTTATCAATCTTTAAAATAAACTCTCAGTTTATGGGCACAGTATGCATTCTGTTAAAATGACACTAGCCCTTTAATCCACATCCAATAGGTGAGATTAGTAACAAACACGTAAAAGCAATGGCAGGTGACAGATAGAAGCATACAAAAAATCTAACGTCTAGCTAGCAAAAGCAATAGAGAATTATAGAACCTAACCTTGAAAGTCAGAATTGCAATTCCTCTGAACTTCCCACTTTCAGGAAATGTCATGCAGTACACTTCAGTTATGGTACCACAACTGTCAAAAAAGCTCCTTATATCGTCCTCAGTTGAGTAGTAAGGAATTCCTCCAACATAAACCTTTTTCGCAAAATCACTGCTTTCCTCTCTGCAAATGACCCAACACCAAAAAATGATCAACACTTAACAATTAGCATAAACACAAGGACATAATCAAGCAACAAACGTACAGAATATCACATACTATCTCACACAATGGAAAGGAAGACAGTAAACACTTAAAAAACACAACTTTGAAACAGATGACAACCATAGCTAGAAAACAAAAACTCCTGGAACAGGAATTCTGGTGAACAGAAACGAACGCAATACCTTACTTCAATTTTCAATGGCTCTACCGACTTCTTCTCTTCTCCACCAGCATAACCACTTTCCTTTTCAACCTCACCATTCTCCACTTTCGCCTCCTCCTCCTTCTCCTTCTTTAGCTTTTCCATCTCCTTTCTCTTCTTCTTCTCCTCCTTTTTCCTCCTCTTCTCCTCTTTCCTCTCATTCCTCATCTTCTCCACATCATTATCCTCATCATCCGCACCAGATTTTTTCCTTTTCTTCTTCTTCTTCTCCTCCTCTTCTATCTTCCCTTCCCCCTCTTCCCCCACCACCTCTTCTTCTCCTCCTTCCTCCTTCAAAGGTTTCTTCTTTATCCTTGGCGGCCTCGGAGGTCTCTGCCTAAGGCTTCTCCTCACCTTCAACTCCTCCTTCAAACTCTCCAACTCCGGTATCCCTGCCCCCTCTTTCTGCCCATCATCACCACCATCCTTGGACTCCGCCGCCGCCAGTGACTCCACGGTTAGCATCCGGAGCTTCTTCTTCAGCTTCTTGTTGGAGAGGACCATTTTGGGTAGGAAAGGTCTGAGCTTTACCGGCGGCGGCGGCGGTGGGAAGAAGATGGAATTTATGGTGCGGTTGTTTGTGCCGGGTGAGGAAGGAACGGGACAAGATCCGGTTTTGGATGGATTCGAGAACCCGAACAATGGTAGCTTATTTTGACTTTCTTGTCAATTTCACCCATCCACAATGAGCAAGACGTTTCAAAAAAAAAAAAACAAACAAACAAAGAGCAAGACGTTTACATATCACTCATACGTGATATTTGTAATCCTCGAATCATACTTAAGATCTTATAAATACTTTCTTATAAATAAGATCTTATAATTAATTGTCCCACCTGACTTTGAAAATTCACTTTGAACCAAACCCTTGGTCGATTAAGAACTAAGACTTAGAAGTTCATTGTCCAAAAAAACCTAAAGTAAATAGTATGGGGACATTTTTTATGTAGATGTCTACATATAAGGAGTATATTGGCAACTTTTTATTTTTCATATAGACATAAGGAAGGAAAAATAACTGTATAGATATACTTATTAGATATCCATAAATACATAGTGGAATTTTCATTTAAATCAAACAACCATTAACCTCTAATCTAAAGGCCTTAAATTTCAACATGTTTTGTCAAATTTTAACCCTTAAATTTTAGATTAAAATTTAACAATGAATATAACTCAGAATAAGATGAAACCTTAACACATAGTAGATTATATTATAGATTATATTATAGATTAATTAATTATATAATTAGATTTTATTTTAAAAAACAGAAAACTAAAACAAATAGGGTGCCTACAGAAAATAAAGAGAGCAAACCTCTAGTGTTCTAAAATAAAGAAAACTAAAACACTTCTTTTTTAGATTCAAATCTCACGTCCAACGTTGAACGATCGAGTAACTAATAGCATAGCTTCCTCTAATGTTCTAGACTTCTCGGTATTGCACACAGCCCTAGAGATCTTCATGATGACTCATAATCAGAAAATATTAATAATATTATCATTTTCGAAAAAAAAAAATCAATTACTAATGTAATCCATTGTTTCGTAATTACAATACCAATACAACAATTATACCAAACAAGAACAAAAAATTTCTTAACCTTCTTTTTTTTTTGTTAACAGTTGAGATAGTAAGAGGTGAATTTTTTATGCATGCTTCAGGATTTGAACCTGGGACCTGTGGTGAGTTTAGAGTTCTCCTAGCTAGACAATAAGACATTTGTCAATTTCTTAACCTTCTTCTTAACAACATATATAAAACGCAAAAAAAAAAGAGAGCAAACCATCCTCTCCAACTAATATTAAGATTAGGACATCTAATTCAAAATCAACTGCAAAATGGATGAAGAAACCGGAAACCCCCCACCCAACAGGATCATATTGGAACTCTTTTTAATTAACAGACGTGAGACTAAACACACACGTGACACGTTAATTAATACTAAAACGCTCCGGCGGTACCGCAGAATAGATTAATCTTTTTACGGAGGTTTTGAAAGTTTTTGAACCTTCTTCCTACCTCCACCCACCCCTCCCCCACTTCCTACCTAGTCACTTCTTACACGCACGACCAGTGGCAGCGAGGAACTGTCCGAAAACCTCCCTTCTTCGGTTTCTTCCCCGAGGCCAAAGACCCAGGGCTTCGAAGATGTTCTTCACGCCCAAGCGGAGGCTGGGGTTCGCGGTGCCGCCGGCGTCGCCCGCGGCGGGGTTCGCCACGCCTCGGCCCGATAAGCGGCCGTTCGATCTCCGGTGGTCGGATGGAAGCTCGTGCGGTGGCTTGGTCCATCATGACAGGGATAAGGAGGTTAACGTCCAGGTCATGGTCAGATGCAGGTCGGTTTTCGCGCAAGATGTCGTCTTTTCTTCCTTCTCTTTTCCTTCTTGTTTTTCGTTGGAATTTCGGTAGTTGAATTCTTATGTAGCTTTATGAATGTGAGATGAGTTTGCACGATTCAAAGTTACGGCTTTGTTCTATCTGTGCGAAGTAGGATTGGGGTTTTTCTCCCATCTGTCCCATTTTTGGTTGGGTTTTAACATCGATTGTTATAAAATTATGTGGCATGCCCAATACCTATGGAACTTCCTGCTTGTTTGTGTAAGAAGAATAGTTTGGTTGTTCTTAATCTCGGGGGAAACTCTGTTGGATGGTGCCAAATGTTTGTACTTCAATTAGAAAGAAGCCTTTTTTTTATGGCACGTGATGGAGTGAAGCTGTTGTGGGTCTCTGTAACGTCCATAGATTCGGCTTTTTTTTATATAAGAGAACTGAAAATTGCACTTTTGGTTGAGAAACAGGCCACTTAGTGATGAGGAAAAGAGGACGAACGTTCAGAAAGTGATCGCTTGCCATGAACAGAAACGGGAAGTCACCGTTCTGCAAAGCATGGTTAACAAACAAGTAGACAAGACGTTTGCATTTGACAAGGTATATCATGACAATACGTCCTTCGAGTGTCAGCTTATTACCCTGTTTTTTGTATCGAAAGTAGTGCTACTCTTGACTTCATTACTTGCTTTGAAAACATTTGAAAGGTATTTGGACCGAAAGCACAACAAAGAGCAATATACGATGATGCAGTTTCACCAATCGTTAATGAAGTCCTAGAAGGTTACAACTGCACCGTGTTTGCCTATGGACAGACTGGTACGGGTAAAACTTATACAATGGAAGGTGGAATGAATTCTGTTAAGGTACACATTCTTATCAGTCTCTTTTACATGTTTTTTGAGTTTTCCTTTACTTCGATTTCATCAATATCACCTTTGCCTTAAAGAAGTTATGCTTGTTTTATCCAGGGTGGAGAATTGTCTCCCGATGCAGGTGTTATACCAAGAGCAGTTCGCCATATTTTTGACACATTAAATGCTCAAAAAGCTGATTATAGCATGAAGGTAACTTTCTTGGAGCTCTATAATGAGGAGATAACTGATCTTCTAGCTCCAGATGACTCTTCTCGATATGCCGAAGAAAAACAGAAAAGACCAATTTGCCTTATGGAGGATGGCAAGGGTGGTGCAGTAATAAGAGGTCTTGAAGAAGAAGTTGTCTATAGTGCAAGTGAAATTTTCAGTCTCTTAGAACGTGGATCAGCAAGAAGAAGAATTTCTGACACACTGTTAAACACACTGAGCAGGTACTATTATTAAGCGAAAGATGTATTTTTTTATTGGCAGAGTTACACACAAACATTAAATCATTGAAATGACGTTGATTCTTTTAGTGCAGTCGTTCTCATTCTATTTTTTCAATTACAATACATAACAAAGAACCTATTGTTGGGGATGAGGAGCTCATAAAATGTGGTAGACTGAATCTTGTGGATTTGGCAGGCTCCGAAAATATTTTTCGATCTGGTGCTCGAGAGGTATAGGATCAATTTTGTTACTCAGCAGTCCATGCCCATATAAATAATCGTACTCAAGAAAAGTAATTATTTGATCTAATTCTAGTTGTAACATGGCCATATTTACTTTTACTGTTTCACAATACCATTTTGATTATCCTTAACTGATCACACCTCCCTGGTGCTTTTCATGTTGCAAAATCAATCAAATGGAAGAACTTATTAATGAAAGACAAAGTATAAAGATTTATGTCAAGTTTCAGCCCTTTCTTTCCTCCACACAGATGAATAAATGCAAATAAGTAATACAAAAGTTCAGGATATCAATTTTAAGAAAAATAGTGCTATTTATTTGGTATTGAGCCATTATATCAAGTTCCAACAACTTGCCTCTAGGGAGTAGGGAAGAAATTCCATTAACTACTGCCAAACATTTCTATTCCAAAGATGCTTATTAGCTTAAAAGATATTTGTAGTGTAGTAGCAGACATGATAGGATTATTTTTGAGATGAAGGACAGGACTATTACATGAATATTAAACTCAAGGTGAACTACCAGAAGATTAACTCAACATGAATAAACTAAAGAGTGAACTTTGAATGCTACCAAGGAAAAATGAAATTCTGCAAAAGAAGTTGTGTTCGATTCAATGTCCCTCGTGGCCTTGGTGCCTACATTAATAATTAGGACAACCTAAATGCTGTATGCTTCAAAATTCGCAATGATTTCGTAGAAATCAATATATTGATCCAAAATCATAGAATCTAGTCATGTACAACAAAAGGCAAAGTTTTTGAAAGAAAGCAGTGGATTTCTGGCTAGTGGTCACTCAATCAACATATACCATCCTCTTGGGTTAATTGGACTAGTTTTCCATGAATTCTTCAACTATTTAGTAGCTCTTTAACTCCTAAATTCCTCTACTTACAAGGGACCTGACTCTCAAGTTTTAGTAGTTCTTGAATGTATTTGGTGACACAGTAAAGCAGTACTTGAATCCCTTCATCATTTATTGCATTTCGTTTTTGACAATCTGGGGCTCCAGGAAGGTCTCACTTGAATCTACACATGAAGGTTTTCTTTAGTCTCCTTTGCCTCTGTGAATCTTCATGGAAAAATTAATTTACGAGCATCAATCTTCACCAAAATAATTTTGTTGCTATTTAACTATGGTATACAGGTGCTTGCACCTATAATCATACCAGCTTCTTATCATCATAGCTGTAACTGTAACTTATCCCAATATGGTGAACCTTTGCATTATAGGTTATCATTGACCACTTTTTCCCTTTGGGTTAGCCAGGTAAATAAGGTATTTATTTACTTTTAAGATTGAATTGAGAACTTCATTGATATGAAGATGACTATAAGATTTAGTGGATCTTTTATTAACTTTAACCATTTTGCTCTCTTCGTCATGTAATCATCTAAGATTAACAGTAGTAGGAGAATGCTTACTTTCTCACCAAAATTATAGACTTCAGAGACCAAGGTTAACTCATGCACTAATCCACTGTCATAGTTGACATGGTAATGGCATCCTACATGATTGTTTGAATTAGAGTTTGATCCTTGGTTAAGAAATTGAAAATAAACCTTTGGATCTACCACAAGAAAGAGAAGAAACCATTATATAGAATCAGAAATGTTGTCATATAGTTTGGTGAATAATTTGACTCATCATTACATGAACAACTAACTCTAGTTAGAAATAGATCTATGTACTTATGTGCAATGTTTTACGAAAAGTTCTAAATTTGATTAGGAACGAGCAACGCTAAGCATGGCTCTAAAATGCCTATCAGAACTGCCTGACATGTAAATATACATGCTAAAACCTAAAAGCCTAAAAGGCAAGATACACAATTTTGATGACTCCAGGTGAATGCTCGGTATGGAGCCTGCACTCACCATTCAATTATGGTGGTGAGTCCAGGTGATTTCTGGGTCATTAAAAAAAGGAGACAAAATATACAACTTAACAGAGATCAGTTCATAATTCAGCCTTGTAGTAACTGGTTACCATATCTGTTGTTCCAAACAAAATGATGATATGTGTTTCCAGGGTAGAGCAAGGGAGGCAGGAGAGGTAAATAAGAGCTTGCTTACCCTTGGACGCGTTATAACTGCACTGGCTGAACGTTCTTGTCACATACCTTACAGGTGCATATGAAACTTCTCACATAATTGCTTCTCTGTTGTTTTAGATTTTTTTAATCAATTTTAGAAACAATTGTGGCATGTTGCTCAACTATGGACAGGGATAGTAAATTGACAAGATTATTGCGAGAATCGTTGGGTGGAAAAGGAAAAACATGCATCATAGCAACAGTATCTTCATCAATCCACAGTTTAGAGGAAACATTGAGCACTTTAGATTATGCATATCGTGCTAAAAGTATCAGAAATAAACCTGAGGTTTGATGTCAATTGTATTTCAGCCTCTTTTCCACCTCTTTCCTTTGTTGGCATTGTATGAAGCCATTTGGTTTTGCAGGCTAATCAAAAGCTATCCAAATCTGTGCTTCTTAAGGATCTCTACTTAGAAATTGAGCGTTTGAAACAAGGTTTGTTAATGCCATGTTGATTTATACGTTCTTTCATCTTTGGATGACATCATTTTCATTACTTTCCAGCTGCCACTCGATTGTGCTGAAAAATAGATGTGTCCATTCATCTTCTGATATTATTTGCTCAACTTCTAATACTCCATTGAACTCAAAATAGATGTGAAAGCTGCAAGAGAGAAGAACGGCATTTATATTCCTTCAGAAAGATTTGCACAAGATGAAGTTGAGAGAAAGGTCTACCTTTTTCTTTTACAGTTAAGAGTATACTTTAGAAATTAGAATTCATTTCTCTATGACCATTCTATTGTTGGGTTTTTTGTTCTTCTTTATATAATAGGCCATGACTGAGAAGATAGAGCAGCTTGCAGTGGATCTTGATTTCAATAAAAAGGTATGGCATATTATCCTTGTATTAATTGTTTCTATTTCATGTTATCTTTACTTATGTGAATATGACATGTGTTTCCCTCAGGAAGCAAATTCGTTTCAAGAACTTTACTATAGGGAGCAAAAAATTAGCTTGAATCTGCAAAATGAAATTAAAGTGTGCAAGGTAAAATGACTCTAGTGATGAAGGTGAAGGTCACAGTTGCTCTTTGATTATTCATCATATATTCATTTATATTAGTACATAACGTAACCTTGTGGAAAATTCTTTTCTCAGACAGATCTAGAAAACCTTAATAAGGCATTCTTCAATCTACAAGAGAACTGCAGGACAAGCAACTTGATGCTGAAGGAGAAAGAGTATATAATTTCAAATCTACTTACATCAGGTAACTGCTTTGTACTGTGAGGATTAGCTTATTGACAATTAGCATCATAAATCATGTTCTATTATTTGTACAGAGAATGCTATCATCGAAAGGGCTAAGGCACTGCATTCAGACTTGGGAATTGCATCAGAGGATATATTAAAACTTCAAGCTAAAATTGGTATGTTGAACTTTTTCATAACATTGACAATAGTACCACAGCAAGCTTGCAACTCTCTACAGATATATTCTTATCTGAGCATGATATGGATGACATATTTTGTAGATCAGAAAACAAGGATGGAAACACAAAACAAAAGTATGGTGATGACTTTTGGGTCTCAGATAGATCATAGCTTGAGAAACTTGCATCAGTCCGTGATTGCTTCTATTTCTCAACAACACCAAGTACTACAATGCATGGAAGAGCAAGCAGATTCGTTCATTGCAAGAAAATGTGAGGTAAAGTTGGAAATAGTGCTTATTGTTTCACTTTTAAAGAGTATATAGAATTTGTTGTCCATTCGAATTACTTATTCTAAATAATCAGGAAACAAAAAGTATGGAATGCAAGGTCAAGAAGATAAAAGATACATATTGCCTAGGAGTTGCAGCAATGAAGGAACTGGCATTTGGACTACGGAACAGAGCCAACTTAAATTTAGAAGAGCTCAGATCAACGTTTGCAATCCAGACAATGGCGATTGAGAACGTATGTGGTAAAAGGACGTTGCTATCCGACATGCACATATTGCTTTAAAATAGAATATCGACTGGTGATTTCCTTGTTGTCCATCTGCAGTTTCTGGTTACGGCAGTTTCAGAGGCTGAGCAGCTCCTTAATTGCATCCAAACATCTTTGGTCAATCAAAGACAGTTACTATCTTTATCTGCAAAGCAACAAGAAGTGGTATAATCCACTAAACTGGAGAAATCTCAAATCTAAATGTGCTCTCAGTTTGCTTTCATTTTTGCTCCAATGTTTCTGCATTTTTTTTCCTGATATAACGAAAATGTCAGAATAATCCTAAATCTTTTATAAATTCACAGGGACTACAGAGAACTCTATTATCTACACAGAATGTTTCAAGGACAACAATTGATTTTTTTCATGATATCCACTCTCGAGTGTCTAATCTGGTGGTTTCTCTTGAGGGAAATCATTCTGAAAGAACCAGACAATTTGAATCATTTAAGAAAAAATTCCAGGTGATTCTCACTTTCACAGGAATAATCTCTTTACTATAATTGCTAAATTACTTATACTTCTAGTATATCATACCAGGAAGTATCTACTCAAGAAGAAAAGGCCGCTCTAGAAAAGATTGCCGGTATATTAGCAACTGTGAAGACAACAAAGGCAGAACTGGTGAGTGCATTGGTTATTTCGTTACAGATTCTATGTGCATCTTATAATACTGTATTCCTGGCTATCAGGTCTCAGAGGCCATAGAGACTATGAATCTTACTAATACTGAAAGGGAAAAGTGGTTAGAGAAGGAGCTGTCTGACATGCAGCAAGTGTCATCTGAGATTCAAAATAATTGGATGTCATATATTAAAAATGTAGAAAGTTACTTTGAGGAAGACACATTATCAGCTGTTGGAAGCAAGGCTGCTATGGAAAACGTTCTGCAAGATTGGTCGGTGACATTCTACTAACATGTGTTTTTACTGTTAGTTTGTCCATCACTTCCAAGTTATTTAAGTTTTATTGATGGAACTGCCTTATCATTTCGTGAAGTTAATTGATGTCTTTTTATCCCAACGGTATGTACTGGAGGTTGCATGCTAGTTGAATCTTATATTTGTCTCTGCAGCTCGGTGCGAGTCGATCAGTCTGTGCAGTGGTGGAAGAATGCTAAGTTTTCTATCGATCAGCTAAACCAGGATGGGGATGAAGAATTGGATGAGTGTTTAAAGTATGAATTTCCCAATATAAACTTGTATATATATGTCATACTTGAAGGTGCAGATGCACGAATGAGTCCTGTATTGTTCCAGAGTCCTTTTCTCACCTTCTGATTCTCATTTTACCCCCCTTAACAGGAAAGGAATTTCTTCAAATGGCAATTTACTTGATGGATTTTTATCTACATCCTCGTTGACTGATGAGAAGATTGACAATGGGACCAGTGATCTGATCGATACTGTCAACAGTATAGTCATCTCATAATTTAGTATAAAAGTTATGCTATTAACTAATGATACATCTTAATAAATTAGCACATGCTTGTTTGTAGATGCACTACTTCTAGATCATGAAGGAAAAAAGGAAGTGGATCCCATGTCAAAGACGTGCTTGGATCAGCTCAATTTGCTTCAGGAAAATCACATTAGCACAATCACAAAAATTAGAGATGAGACACAAGAATGCCTCCTAAAGAAATACCTCGTATGTTTCTTTGTAAACTTTGTGTTTCACATTTTTGGTTGTCTGATTTTTTTTATTTTTCAGAACGAGACATATTCATACAATATTCTACAATTTATGATTAGTTTAATCTTTTTAATGAAAATAGTCCTGGATTCTTCAGTTCGCGTTGCAAATTAACTACTATTTTTGTTTCTTAAACAGGTTGATGAAACCGGTAACGCTCCCAAGAAGCCGCCTATCAACATGCCCACCTTGGCCTCCATTGAAGCATTACGGGCACCCTCCTTTGATGATCTTGTGAGAGACATGAGATCAGAGAAGAAAACACTAAAAGGAGATGAAACAAAGAAGCTACAGTTCACGCAGCCAGAAGCATCAAGAAGTCCTCTCTCGTCCGTTAATTAACCAGAAGAGGATTTGTACTGTATATCACAAAGTTTGTACAATAGTTTCCTTCTCAGGTTCTTTACAAAGTTATTGGCTGATCTCGGACGCTAGATGCATTTACTAAGATATCTGAGATGCAGCAGCTTGCTCGTCTTGTAGTCTCTCTCTGAAACTAAACTTGCAACCATTTTTTTGACAACCAGCTAAGAAAGTAATTCAGTCGGTTGATTTGTGTTTAGGTGTAGCTCTATTTTATCAATCAGAGTTGTATTTGATGTTCATCTTGTATTCATAAAATATGTTGTTGGGGAAATGTCTAAATACACGAACAAATAATCAAATAATAAAACAAGAAAGGAAGAATCACGTAATAAACACATACATAGAAGCAGAAGAATGTATGAGACTAGATTAGAATAGTTTCGAGAGAGAGACAAATTTTATTACATGATGGGAGTGATGTGGTTAGATAAAAAATTCAAAATCGTAGAGACTTTATTGTTAGAAAATTTGTAACATTGTTCCCTCTTACAAAGGAATTAGTGATTGAAGAATCAAGAAAATGAGATATTACAAATTAACTTTAACACACATGTATATGTACATAATGTAGAAGGATACTGTTAAGGCATTGCACAGATCAAAGATATGGATTAAAAAACGTGTGGAACAAACCAATAATAAACCAAAATTTGTAAAAGAGAAAAATAATGTAAGAAAAGAAGAAAAGAAGAAAATTAAATCATAAAACATAAAAATTTACGTGATTCGATCAAAACTTATAGCCATAAGTGGAGAGAAAGAACTTTCATTATGAAGCAGAGTGAGTACAAGTTATAGAGATTCTTAGAGAAGAAACGATCAAAACCCTCACTATAGAGAGAATCGTTGGTACCAAAAACTCTCAAAGGTTAGAAGATTAACTCTCTTCAAAAATTCCAATACAATATATAGAGTATAGTTCTATTGCATGCTCCCTCAAATCTCAAAATCACTTTTGTTCTCAATAAAAACGGTTTTTGATTTTTTTTTTGAAATTTAAAAATCAAATTAACCGTTAGATCTCAAATCAACAACTACCAAGGGCCTTCCCTCAAATTAGCTAATTTGAAGGAGGATGCAACTGAACCGGGTCCTAATATATAGAGTCCTGATTCTCTCAACTGCTGGATTTGAATTTTATAATGGATCTAATGGAAAAAGTGATTACAATAACTACTTCCTTATTTAATGAAATTTTTTAAAATTTTTATCAATAAAAAGATAGTTACTGAGATGAAAATAGATGGTTGAGATTAAGGACCTTACTTTTTTTAAGTAAGACAAGACCTTACCATAAAGTAAATTAGCAAATTTGAGGAAAGATGCTTGTTGGTAGTTGGATTGAAATCTAATGGTAAATAAAGAAAACCACTATTTTGAGATGAATGGTTTTGAATTTTTTTTTAAATTAATTAAATTCATAATTGTTGTAGCTTGAAATGGGTAGTTTCCTTTTATAGTGGTGAGTAGTTATTGTGATGAGGAAATTATTTGATTACATGTGTACTTGATTGTGTTATAGATTTAATTGTAGCACAATTGTAAGTATTTTAATTAACATTGTTATTTTGGAAGGTTACAATTTAAATTTATAAGTGGTGGTTACGTGTCACGCCTCAAATTTTCCACAATAATTTAAACAAATTAAATTACGGGAAAACTAAAGTTAAACAATAAAATATCAAACCACCAGGAACCTGTGTGTGCGGCTAGCAAACTCCAGACTATATGCACTACGCTAAACCAAACGCATGCCTGCACCTGCGAACAAAACC
>JAMKQA010103972.1:0-16200 GCA_024699735.1 Posidonia australis | reverse complement strand
TGGTGTCTTTGTGATTGAATGCTTGTGTGCTAAAACCTTAAGATTTTTCAGATTGCATAATAAATCTCAAAGAGTTAATTAAAACCGGAAAATCTCTATTCACCCCCCCTCTAGAGAAGCATTAGCATCCTACAAGAATGGTGGAGAAGAAAATGCTTCCACTCTTGCTCTTGTGGAGGAAAATCCTCTTTAATGGCTAAATTCTTGTTAGCCGAGAAATACTGCTTACTTTCAGTCTCTTTTAAGGTTCTGTAATTTAAAGTCCTCTGCACTTTGGTATTTTACTCCTTGTCAGTTGGAGTTGAGAATCTGTAATATTTTTCCCAACTCTGGACTTATATGTGGCTAAACTTTTGTAATATATAAAATAAAATAGAATACCTATTTCAAAAAAAAAAACCGACTGTGCTTTGAAACAAGGCAGTGCACTGTGCACCATTTTGGTGCGTTATAGTGGTGTGCCATGTTGATGCGACATGTTGGTGCGCCAACATGGTGCTCTACATCAGTGCAGATACATGATGTGCTTAGTATAGGTCTGGATTTTACATTTGGTTAACTAGACCATCAATTGAGCTTTTGAGATTGTGTTTGGATCTTGGGCTACAATTTTAGGTTGGTCTATGATACTAGGTAGGTTTTGGGTGTTGGAAAATAAGGTTAAGCTCGCTATGTCCAAAGCAAGTTCTTCTGAAAAAGTTCACTTACAAGTAACCTAAAAAATTAGGGTGTCTACAACTCTACTCAAAGTATCCGTCATAGTGATATGTCAAAGGTATTTTAGAAGTATTCATATTGATAACCCTACAAAAAAGATATATATAGAAATCAGAGATAAAATGATATAAAATTTATTACACAGTTAAAGAATGAAGTCTTAATACAATATTAAAATATGATATTTTTACAATTGATAAATAATGTCTCATTACACCTAAATCATGTCTCACATGTGTCTCATTATTTTAGGTTAACATGACTCCTATGTCTTATTTCAAAAAGAATTATGTCTCATTGAGTGTGATAGAATTATGTCTCATTATAATTGAACAATCATGTGTCTCAATTGACAAATTATGTCTTACATTTCAAGAATAATTTCTTATACATATTAAAACATGTTATCTTTACAATTGAAGAATCATGTCTTAAGCCTTCTAAAAACATGTCTCATACCTCACAATTTATATTTTATCATACTTGAAATCATATATTCTTATTTTAAAATCACGTCTCATTCAACATTTGATCATGTCTCAAGTCTTTTGAAAACATGTTTTCCAGCTTACAAATCATGTCTTATTATACTTTGATCATGTCTCATATTTTATTATATTAAAATCACGTCTTATTAAAACATTAAATCGTGTCTTAAGGTTTCTAAAAATGTCTCTAAGGTCACAAATTATATCACACAATTTATATCATGTCTCACAGAATAACAATCATGTTTGCAATCACGTCTTATAGAAGCAAATTATGTTTCATAGAATCAAATCATGTCCAATAATCAACATTGATATGATCATACATACTTAGAAAAATAATCAAATCATACCTTACTACGGTGGCTAGGGACTTCGTTGACGAAAGCAAAAGGTAGAATGGTGCGAGAGTGGGCGACAGGTAGGATGATGCTTGACGACTAGGGATTTGATATTTGCAAGAGAGAAGATAAAGACGAGAGCAAGTGAGGACTCGATGATGAGAGAGACGAGAGAATGAGAGGGTTGGGTGGTTTAAGGGTGTGAGAGGGCTTGACGGTTTGAAGGTGTCAAAGGACTCGGCTCTACAGTTTGAGGTCTCGATGGTGTGAGAGGGCAAGAGGGTGTCAAGGTTTGATGGAGGATACGATGGAGGTATCTTATGGAAAGCTAAAATAGTCATAAAAAAAGAAGTGGCCATCTCTTGTCAAGTGAAAATAAAATTGTCAATTCTACTTTTGACAAAATTTTCGATATACTTCTAAAATTTTAATTAATAGGTACGAATATCACAATATGTTCCCAATTTTTTGTCTCATGCGTTACACAAAGTTAACATTATTTTATTTGTAATCAAAATCAAGCATTTAAGTCGTTTGCAAAAAAAACAAACAAACAATCATTTAATATATTAGATTGAAAAAAAAATCCTCTTCTTTTATTTTTTTTTAATAATTTAATTCATAATCATGTTGTAAATTTCAATAGTATTTAAAAAGATAGCACACAGAACTCTTCTAACAAATGTTTTTGAAATGTAATTTACATTCATCCTCTAAAATGTTTTAAATTTACTAAGTTGTCCTATCTATGTTTTTTCTTTCATTGTAAAATAGTTTTGTAATGTTCATACACTATTTGCAAGCCTTTCAACTTATAATATCTAGTGAAAATATTGAATTTCATTTTCTTTATTTTATGCTTTTTTTTCATTTCGTTGTGTTGTACGTGTATTTCACTTGTCTTATGTTGACATATCACATAAGGAAGGATTTTTGTGTACGTGTCTATAGAAAAAATTCCTGCAGATAAGTAATATTAGTTGTTGGATACATCTAATAGTTAAAGAAGAGAAAGAAGAGGGTGAGGGACATAAAGGAGAAGCGACGACAACGTAAGCGAGGAGGTAGAAGACATGGAAGGATGAGAAGGTGACAGAGAAGGAGCGACGACGACATCAGAGGTGAACAACATGGTACATAGAGGAGATCGAAGGAGTTCAGAAAAGATGAAGGAGGAGCGACGACAACGATAATGTGGTACGTGTGAGATGCATTGGTACATAAAGGAACTCAAGAGATAACAAGAAGAGGGATAATGACAATAATGATGGTAAAAGAGGAATACATTAATGAGACGATAACCAGAGAAAGAGATGAGAAAACAACAACATCAGCACTTGAAGGGTTAAAAGAGGAGAATGGAGATATTGTACTAGGAGAAAGAGAAAAGACGATGAAAGATTTTAATCTCATGGATTGGTAATGGAAGAGGAGGAAACGATCTCAAGCGGTGATTGGATGTATGCAAGAAAACTTCCTACAGACACTTATATATACATTTTGCCTATCACACAACTTCAAGCGATCAGTTTACAGTTTACTGCTTACGTATACTTCGGTTCGGCCCGGACCGACGACGAACCGGGCAGTTCCTCGCTGCGGTTCGAGGAAGACTGATGGCAATCTGGCATCCACAATACAGAGGGCAATACTGTACAGTTGTGAAGAGGCATTCCTTCCATCGCTTCGCTCTCGCAACAGGACCAAAACAGAAGCCAACAGACGGCGAAATCCCCGCACGCGAGCTCGCGTGCTCGATCTCGACATCGGCACAGCCACCGCGAGAAGCTCCATTTCCGGCGCCGCACCTCCCGAGTCGAAGCCCCCCGTGGAAGAGATCCGGAGCGTTTACCAATTCGACGACAGTCGCGATCGTACGCCCTTCCGTATCTGCCTTCCCCATTCTGTTCCAATTCGTTCAGAAATGGTGGGGGAAAAAGCACATTCCAGGTGTGTTTTAGTGTTTTTCGCATCGCTGTCTTCTTTGAGCGGTAATTCTCTGGTTTTGTGGATTTTTTTTTGAGAAGTATTTTTGTGGACTCAATCTCCTGTTGCTGCTGTGTCAGGGAGTGGAACTGTTGGATTCTAGGCTTTTCGGTGTAAGTAGGGGGAGGAGGGGCGTTGGAAGATGTCGCGGCCTTCGGTTCCGGTGCATCATCACAAGTCGAAGGCTTTGGATGGGAAATACGTGAGTTTGTTAGTGGTTTCGTTGATTGCAGAGGATTTTTGTTGTCGATATTGTTTCGAAGATGGATCTTTGCTGTGTTTCTGACGAGGAAAGGTGCAAATTGGTGTTTAACAGATGCTTGGCGATGAGATTGGGAAGGGTGCGTACGGGCGGGTTTATAAAGGGCTGGACTTGGAGAATGGGGATTTTGTAGCAATCAAGCAGGTCTCACTTGAAAACATTCCCCAAGAGGACCTTAACATAATCATGGTACGTGCTTCCGAAGTCTATTTTTCGGTACATATTTAATGCTAGCTGAATAATTAATCGGTTTTTGTACCACTGGAAGTCTGATAGCTTCATGATGATTTGATGGGATGCAATCCAACTGCAAGTGTTCTCAGTTAAGATAGTTATAAAACAGATAGTCAGCAATCTCGTGGAAATACTTGTGGAAGGGATTTTCTTTTAACCCCAGTACTCAACAATCCGGGTGTTCATGTAAATTTCAACAGTCTTTTAAAAATGGAATGGCTGCATGCTTCATAATCCTTCCCTCAAGAAGAAACTTCTTTTTATTGGTCGCTTGAGTAGGAGATATAATGCTTCTTTATTTTATCGATCTGGTTTGTTTTTGAATGTCTATCCAGTATGTCATTCTAACTTTTATGTATCTTATCATATGATGTTTACTTTCCGGTGACACCTTTGCCCAATTTGGTCACTGATCATGCATCAAATCTCAGCAAGAAATCGATCTTTTGAAGGTACAGTTTCTATTATACCTTTGTTTGTATGTACAATTTCAATCCTCAAATTCTGATGCCATGACAAGGCAATCATCTGTTCTTTTTAGTTGCACTTGCATCTTTTTCTTTCTACACATTTGTAAGCTATGGATAGTATTATCATAGTATCATTAGGCTTGTGAATCTCTCAGTCTCTACTTATTCTGAAGTCATCTCTAGGATAAGCACAATATTATAATTTATGAAATTTCATGATGGTATACTAGTTCTCGGTTATCTTGTGATTCAACCTAAATCACATGAATCTTGATTATTGTGAAAGTAAATCTGGGTTAATATTTGAGGCCTGTACCATGCTTCTCATTAATGTATATATTTATTGATCTTTGCATCATTGCATGTTTTAATTTTCTCATTTTTTTTTGGATTATCAGTATCTGGCCTTTTCTATCATCCACCGTGTAGTGAAAGAGTGTTAAAATGGTTTCACTTTGCCCTTTAAATTCCAAGCAGGAAGTCTGTAATCAGCAGGAAACTTCTAATCGTGAACATATTTTTTTTATGGTGTTTCATTGCAGCAGTTGAGATTCTCTTCTTTCAGTCTATAATCAATCACCCTTCCATTTGCATATTCCTACATCTTGAGTTCAGACTCACTTTGATAATTTTGATCTTATGCAAAAGTAGTGTGATATAGTCTTTCCAAATGATCAATTATGAAGATGGGCACTCCTTTAATTGAATAATGTTTTTGTGAATCTTGTTTTGATGTTTAGCTTAAAATATAGGACATGTATAAGTTGATGCATGTGACCCTTGATTATTATGATGGTGGGCACTTCTTCCCTTTTTTTATGGGGTCGAAAGATAAGGATTTTATCGAAACAGTAAACAAAAACAATTGGAAGGTGAGATCCAAGAATGAAACAAAAAACTGCCACACAGAGTGGCAAATATAAAAGGAAATCATAGAAGAAAGACAACAAACATCACAAGGTGAAATCAAACTCTCAAGAAAGCTGCAATCCAAGCCACAACTCCACAACAGACTCTCTCTTACGTGTATACCTTTTTGGGCCATTTTCTTCATCTATTGTTTAGCTCAAGATACAGGATGCATTATTAATTGATGCATGTGGCCTCGTATGTTTTGGTTATTTGCATGAAACAAGGATTAGACAAACAAAAAATAATAGGAAACCCACACATGAGTCAGTATAAGACTCTCTTGAGCAGTTCTTCTACTTGTAGTAGTAACTATCTTTTTTCGAAAAGGCAAAGAGGTTATTGGTTACATATTGTTACTAGATGATGCTGTGCTACTTTATGAGTTTTTGCATTAAAAGAAGGTATGTTTATTGTGTTAATGAAATTTCTTTCACATCATATTTCAAGTGGTGCACTGTGTGTTGTTGTCATAGCATATCATGAACTTTGCTACAATCAACTCATTGTCAGAGATTTAATATGAAGGAGACAAATGGTACTAAAGAGACAACTAGAGGTAGGAGCAACTGTTTATGGCAGTGTGAGCTTTTGTCACGAAGCATCAATAAAATATTGTCTACTTACTCTCAAAAAAATTGTCATACCTATGTTAATCTGTTTTACTTAGTAATATTTGAATAAAATATGAAGTTAACATACAGAAAGATACTGCAGTTTTTGTACCTTCCTTACATATTTGAACCAATGTGGCATGTTCTTTTGGTTTCACCTAGACAAAGGGGTTGATTGCCGCCACAGTTGTTGACGCTTGACACTCATCTGTTTACTCTTGGTAACAAGCAGTGCAGCTTGCTTTAGCTTATTTGTGACAATGCTCAGCCTATGAGTTAATAACTACCTAGGTTCTGCATCTCATCAATGTTTTTTTTTCGTTATGTATATTAGATGATGGTATCTATTTCAGAGACCACTAGATTTTATGAGTTTGTTGGTATGCTGAATCTCGTGAGGATACCATGTTTTTTTCTATGCTCTGGATACTTGTTATCAATTAACCGTTCTTTTTGTAATCAACATTGATATCTTTAGATTCTCTGAACTGGTGCACTGATTCGTGTGATACAATTAATTGGCATCCCTCCATGTGATACAAACATCATTATATTTAATATGTTATAATACACTTAATATTCAATAGTACTTCTTGTGCCTGAAGCTGTTGACTTTTATTGCAGAATTTAAATCATAAAAACATTGTAAAATATCTTGGATCACTAAAGACAAAGACTCATCTGCATATTATTCTTGAGTAAGTGGATTTGGTATGTTTGTTTTTAATTTATTTCCTGACTAGTTTTTTTAGGCTTTGCTTCATTAATTCACATTTCTATACATCAAAAAACAAGTAAAAAATATGATATTGAGGGATGCATTTATCTTTGACTGTGATTGCTGCATCATTAGGTATGTGGAGAATGGTTCACTTGCGAATATCATCAAGCCAAACAAATTTGGACCTTTTCCTGAATCACTGGTGGCTGTGTACATTGCCCAGGTGTGCGTTGGCTTACTTTCATACTTCGATGTTTCCTGTACTTATTTGTTGGTTTCATATGTGTACTTCATAATAAACAGGTACTGGAAGGACTGGTCTATTTACATGAGCAAGGAGTAATCCATAGGGATATCAAGGGTGCAAATATTTTGACTACTAAAGAGGTGATGGAGTACATTGACAAGGCTACGGCCTACGAGATATTGATTTTTAACCAGTTTATGTATTTTTACAATTGAAGAACATTGTTGAGGAGAATACGTACATACCCTTCTTAAGCATCAAATTTGCAGAAATATTCTGTGTTACACTTACATATCTAAGTAAATACCTTCTAAAAGTAAATTGGTCTGTGTCCATAGACTTGATGACATGGATAGTTGAAGTGTTGAACACCACAAGAGAGTTGATTGCCATTTTTAAAGGATATCTATGAGGATATTTGGCAGTTCATGATGCTGAAGATATGTACATAGACCGTAGTACACATGGAGGGCATGTATAACACAATTATTTAAAAATAGACGTATTTAATCAAATGCTTAGATTATAAGGTATATATTAAACATTTTCTCTTTCAAAATAAGATTAAATTTGGAACATTAAATGTGGAAAAATAAAGTTTTTTCTGTAAGTGAGTGGTCCCCAGCATCTCCAGATTGCTACATTGAGGTTGATGCTTCTGTCACTGTGTGGCTTGAGCTTTTGGTAGCATTATGATGGAGTATTTTTCCTTTTAGGATACTCAGGCTGGTTGTTTTCTTCGGCTGTTTTTTTTCTTGTTCCTCTGGGTTCTATGTTGGAACTTGTTCTGTTTCTTTTTGGGTTCTATTGGCTTGATAGATCCATTTTTCTTGCTCTTGTTTGTAATTTTGTTTCGTTTGGCTTTTAACGTAATCCTGCACTACTACACCCCAAAAAAAAAGAAGATTAAATTTTGCTGGAACTATGATGAAGGGGATTTTTAATTTCTTCCTATTGAATACAACATAAACAAAAACCCTCAGGAGTTTCATATCATATCTTCTAGCCAACCAATCTTGCTGAAGGTCCTAGTTGTCATGGAACATGTTTTTTCTGTTTTCCTACCCATGGACTAAGGAGCTCAGAACAAAATGAAAATGACTTTCATAAGTTATTTATTCTCGTAGATGTGCAAGATAATGGTGAGCTGAATTGAAGTTGGTTTTTTTAATCTGATTTGTTAACTAGTTTTACTTTTTAATTAGCAAGGGATATTTATTCTGCCAAGGATTTTTATTTTCTTTTTCCATCTGTCTCATTTTTTCTATTCATATTTTAGTTTGAAATTGTCTAGTTTGTTGCTAACTACTGTCCTTTCAGGGTCTTGTTAAATTGGCTGATTTTGGAGTTGCTACAAAGCTCAATGAAGCAGATCTCAATACTCATTCGGTTGTTGGAACTCCATATTGGATGGCTCCTGAGGTTGTTGTTATACGTTCTCAAATATCTCAATATATTTTATAAAAGTTTTTACAAGCAAGGATCCTAAGCATTAAATGTTTCTTTTTTCTAGTGGAAAGGAAATATACGTTCTTAATCTATTCTGGATTGTTTTCGTGCATCTGTTATTGAGAATGTTTTGCATGCAACAATGATGCTTGTTTGCTGGTCCTGTCCTTTGTCAGAGTAAATAGAGCAAGGTCATGTATGCAGAAGACTCAGAAATGTCTCAAAAGTTTTTTATTACAGCAACTCTCATAATTCTTTAAAAATCTGATCTTTAGATGTTTTTCATTAGCTTGACTTTTGCCAGTGCAAGAATTGATCCTAACACAAGTGTTTATCTCCTAACAAACCGCCAGAAAAAATTTCATATTAGCTCTGATTAGCTTAGAGCATTTACTGTGTTAGTTCTTGCTTCTTTATATTCACTAATGGTAGAATTTGAGCACTGCAAGTTTTGTTATGTCATTAGATACTTTATTATGTTAATATCAGTTGTGTCATTGTTTATTTAAATCTTAAATAATTATCTTATCTTCTTATAGCTTCATGTTGATGACTCAATATTAGCAAGTTTTCAGTATTTCATAATCTTTCCTTTTGTTGTGCTTCAGCTAATCATATCTCATGGATGAATCTGTGGTCTTTACATACAGGATTATTTTTCTTCTAAACTTTTTCTTCATTATTCAAGTTGATCATGTCCTTGTTTGTGGTGAATTCACATGAACTCATGACTTGGTTCATATTGAACAAAGTGGTTACATGGTGGGATGTGACGAGTGAGGAGTGAAAATTTAGACTCACAAACAATTATATAATGGAGGAGGCTTCTTAGATTTGAATGTTGGAAAGGGTTGTAAGGATTTTAAGGTTTCTTTTGAGGGGGATGAATAGAGAATTAAGGATAATAATCTATTTAAAAACTTGTTTAACAAACATTAGTAAATAATAATAGAAATGAGAATTGAAGATTAAACTACATGTATAGAAAGAAGGAGATGAGAGAAATTGAGAATAAGGGAAACTTATAGTGGTTTGACTTCTCAAGTTTAATCTACTCCTTGAGAACTTCTTGAGAATTCTCTACTTTGATCTTGATTCCAAACTAAGAACTTGCCTTTACACCTATTGACGAAAATCTCGTCAAGACTCCATAAAACTTGCGACTTGTCCTTCTCACAATCGGAGAAACTTGTATACTTGAAACAAGGAAAGATTATAACTCTTACTCTTTTTATCTCTCTCAAACACACAATTGAGCTAGTAAATTTTGGTGAATTAGAAATAAATTACTTGTTATGGTTTGGATAAGGTGTAGGAAACTCTTAGAAATCTCTTTCAAAGAATAGAAATGAATAGTATTGAGTATTGTTGCAAATAAATGCTAATGAGTGGGGATTTATAGGCGAAAGAGTGGTATTGAATGTTGATCTAACGATTATAAAAAGCATCCAATGGTTAGTTATTCGGTAGATCGAATGATTCACAGTTGTTCACAATTGACGAGTAATTCGGTAGATTGAAAATATTTGGTATACTGAATTGGTTCTCAGTTGTGAATCTGTGGAAGTTCAGATTTCGGTATATTGAAATAATTCGGTATGTTGAAATACTCTCAGAAGCCTTATTAAGAAGTCTAATTGATGATTGATTGGGTTTGGTACTTTGACTATTTTCTTAAGACACTATGAGGATATTTGGAAAATTATTATAAGTTTCTAAATATACGAAAATTACATTTACATGAATCTTGATTCCATAATACACTTGATCATTTATTTTCAATTTGTTTCAACTTAAGATTGACTTGAATTGCCATGTAAACTTCTTGTAGCCTATTTCACCTTCTTCTTTTGCCAAGGTCTATAAGAAGTCTTTTTTGATCTATTAAGAAGAGTTAACACACAAATATGTTTTGTTATCATAAGTTAATTTAGCCAACAAGGGTTTCGCATTTCTAAGCTTGTGTTGTGGGATTTAGAATTTGTTGGTGGTGATTATGACTTCTTATTTGAGAGGAGGCTTATGATAAGTCCCTCATCTGCTGTAGCCATCTGATCTTGTAGCTAGAGGGTCGACATGGCGTCAACTTGTCATCAGGTTTTAACTTTTGAATTGATTTTGATTGTCAAAAAAAGTAGTTATTTGAATATCAATTTACATTCATTTATAGATGGTTGTGATGGGGTTGTCATTTAATTGTAAAATTATAAAATTTTTGTTTTGAAAGATGCATTAAGTTTATTTTCAAAAATGGGAAAAAATGCATTAAGTTGACCCTATATTAATGTTTTTTAATTTGTTTTTATTAGACTTCCAGTGGACACAGGTTGTCTTTAGGTTGCAGCAATTTCACGGGAATTCTGGGTCTCTTCAATAGGGAATCTCTTGTGGTGTCACTTCTTTACATATTCCCTGTCACTTTACTGGATGGTGGCTATTTGAAAAGCTTGTTGTGGAATGTGTTGTAGACTCGTAGTGGTTATAGCCTGTAGGCATGACATACACAATGATGATACCATAATTTTACTGTAATTCTTTAATTGTACCAAGAAAAATTATTATTTACTTCTTCTTTGTATCGCATTGATGTCATATAGGTTGTTCATTGATGGACTACATTATTTGTTTTCAGGTGATTGAAATGTCAGGGGTCTGTGCTGCATCAGACATTTGGAGTGTTGGCTGCACTGTCATTGAACTTCTTACTTGTGTCCCTCCATATTATGATCTACAACCTATGCCTGCTCTTTTCCGGATTGTTCAGGTTTGGCTCTTTTTTGTTCTAACTATATTACAATATTACACCTGGTCCTTGTAAACCTTTTGAGCAACTGATATTAGTGAAAATTGTGTTGTATGTAACTTAAAATATAAACAGGGGACTAGCTACAGAAATACTAACTGGAAAGATCTCCCACCAGACATGGCCTACCATGTCAAAACCAAAAAAGGTGAAGCCAACAAACCAATGAGAATGTTCAAAACATTTTCTCCTAATTCTAGGCGATATAGGTAACATTTTCACAACTGCAATTTTTAGGGCTTCTTTGTGCACAAGGCATGAAAAGGAAATGGGGGTTAGCAGGGTTTGAGGGAAGAGAAAGTATATCTTGTTTTCCTTTGACTCCTTTCCATGCTTTTTGCATGCTTGGGGAAGGAGACAATCGAGAGGAAAATGGGTTTCCCTTCAAATTCCGCCTCCTTGGATGGGAAATCAAAAGTGAAAAAGTTGCACATTTTTGGAAAAGCAAGGGAATCGAGTCTGCTTCTGATTCATGTCAATTCTGTGTACAAACACCAAGTAATTTCACTCAATTCGATTTGTTTCATTTCTGTCCCAAGTATGTGGCTCCCTTCCCCATACCCATGGTGAACTCATGTTCTTCTCAAAAGCATCCCAAGGTCATTATAACCCCTTTACTGGATGCGACAAAATTATGCCTTTGTTTGGACTGCTTCCTAACTTTTCTCTCTCTGAGGTGTATGGCTGCACTCATGTGTTTCTGCTCTTCCCTTCATAATTAAGACTTACTCCTCGACCTCCTCACTTTGTGGCAATAATATGTTACAAACTTCACCATAATTAAAAACGAAATTTGTCGTAACTCATAATAGGTACAACATCGATCAAGATTAAATTAAGGTACAGTTACCTGATTTTGGATGGCATTACTGTGCCAGTGATCATGCAAGAGTTTTTAAAAAACCCGTCGGTGCCTTATGTTCTCCTTAGGTTTTAGTGCATGACATTTATCATTGACAGTTTCTTTTAAAAACATACTTATCAAGGCCATTGCCTAGGTGTTATAAGCAAGTTGGGCGTTTCAATGTCCAGTCATATATTAATTTTTTCTGATCCATGTTGGATATTTATTTAAATCTTCCTATTTGTTTCAAATGTCTTAATGCGTAATTGTGTTTAGAATGGATATATCATTGCATAAGTGCATATAATAGTATAATATGTAGGGAAAAAAGAACTGAAATTTCTTTCTTTATTTAATTTATTTATGCTGCCTAGCCTCCCAAGGTGTCCCAACTTACTACCTGGGCGCCTTGGTGCCTTGATAGCCTTGTTTTAACATATTAGCATACAATATATTTTAAATAGTTGATCTCTTGCTTGTTTTTTTGGTTGATTCTCTTATATCAAATATGGTACCAATTTGATACTTCCTTATTGTAAGTTTGTAACATAGAATCTAAACTTCAAGTATTTCATAGTTCCATTTTTCTCCATATTTTTCTAGCTTTATCCACCACTTGATTTTTTCTGTATTTAGGATGATCATCCTCCCATTCCTGATGGTTTGTCCCCAGAAATTGTTGATTTTTTACATCTGTGCTTCAAGAAGGTATGAATGACTTTTCTCAGTGGTTTATATTTTCTTTGTTTTATGTTATAAGTTTTCTTTTGTTTGGTATTACATATTCTCCTGTTTCTTCGTTGGAACAAGTAGTTGTTATCTTGTTAGAAGTTAGAACTTAATTTCAGCATATGAGGTTGACCTCAAAAATTATATCTAGGATGCAATGCAGAGGACAGATGCAAAGAAATTATTATCGCATGCTTGGATCCAAAACACAAGGAAAGCTTTGCAGACCTCCCTCCGCCGAACAGGTGGAGCAGTAAGGTATACCATTTAAAATCATAGTTAGTGGGCTTACTTAGTTGCCTCAGAACTACTTATGAAGTGCAGCTTTTATCCATCAGAGATGATTTTTTTGTTTTTTCATTTCACAAGCAGATAGTAATTACCTTTTTTTGAACGGTCAGCTGGTAGTCGCTTTTGCAGATTTATTTAAGCAAAATTTTTAGTTATTTATATGGCTATATCTTACTTTCATGAAAGGCTCGAGAGTGTGTGTGTGTGGGGGGGGGGGGGGGGGTCATAGATTTCCTAGACCTTTTTCAAACTTCCATGGTTGAGACATTTAGAGGAAATGACAACCTTATTTCCATGGTTATCAACACAATTCATTGTGTAAATATAGTTCACAGTGAGTTTAATTGCAAATGAGTTGAGAATCGATCTTGTTTTTCGTAGTCCCTTCATTTCGGGGTTTCTTCAACGGTGGAGGAATTGGTGACAGCCTAATATTTGTATTAGTTGCTCATTGATTTGTCTCATTTTTATTTTATTTTCTTTCTTCCTGAAGATTTCTTGTCTTTAGGCTTTGCACTGTTGGATTCCCATTTTTTAAATGGAATCCTACCATTTCTAAAAAAAAGGGATCCATATAAGGGATGCTGGCATGGAACTTTCTTATTTTGCTTTGCAGTTTCTTTTTTGTGTGCTTCAGTTAGTGGTTTAATTGATATTTACAGTGCAGTATCTGCTCCAGTTTCTTATTCCTTTCACTATATCCGCTCGAATATACTTATACATCATATACATTAGATATGGACTCAGGTAGTGGTTTTAAACATCGGGATGAATTGGATTGGGGTACAAATTCCGTGGTATCCACTTTGTGCATGCTTCATTTAAACTGATTTCTTCAATCACTTTTATGAAGGGATGATATATTCTTGTGCTTCAGGCCACTTTTACGCTCGAAGTCTTTTATAAATGGATGTTTATGCTTCTTTATTTTGAAAACCAACCATATGTACATAATCATATAAATTTTTTGATATTTGTGAGTATGTCTTTCTAAACTTTATGTGGCATAGTTCAATCTCATGCAACATTCTTGCCATCAGAACACCCTTTTGTTCTATCAATATGAGTTGCTTGATTTTTGTTTCTTTGTCATTTGTCAAAAGCACAAAGAAAATCACAATTTTTGAATCATATATTTGCATTTAGAAGAATGCTTAAAGATATCATAACATTATACAAAAGAACACACCTTCTATCCAAAAATTCTACGTTTTTCCCAGGTTGCCTTTGGGTTGAAATCCTGTGAGTGAAGTCAGATGTGAAACAAGAGAGCAATTTAATTAAAGTAGCTTTTGGTAACGATTATTTTCCACAACTTATTGGAAATAATCATTTATGGATAAAAAGCTGAACCAAACACATAAAAAAGGTCAGTTTATTTAAAAACGTCACTTTATTTTTTATGTGTAAAACTTACTAAGAACGTTGAAATTAAAAAACCATGGGAGGTAGCTTTTTTGAAAAAAACTAGCTTTTCACTATAATTAGTTTGACTATAATCGTTACCGAACACTACATAAGAAAAATAAATTGTAAACCAATTTAGTGTAGAAAACTACAAATCTCTACTGTAGAAATGCCTTTGTCTGCAACTTTATTTCATATCTTACTTTTCTGCAGATACTCTGGAGAGAAGTTTCATGTTCTCTCTGAAATTTTCATATGGTGGACTTATGTAATGTATAAATTTTAGCATGTGTTTTCATAAGTGTGATATATTTCCATATCATGTATGTCTGTATGATGTCTCAGTACTCCACACTTTCCATCTCTTCTTCCCTTAGGTTGCTTCTTGAGTGAAATGTGAATATCAATTTGACCTAAGCATCTGCACTTGGTAATTGGTACATATTTAGAAATTGGAACATCAATTATCACAATTTGGTCTCAAATATCTACCGTGAGTAACATTTTTGAGTAATGCAGTGGAACATCTGCTTTGTGGTTTTGTCTTTGAAGAGGGGTTCTGGAATAACCCTGGGGTTTAGGATGTACTTGCAATTGGATTTTAGTTACGGGTGTAAGTGAAGCAAATACGAAGCATATTTGCCTACATCTGGAGCTGTATCGGAAAATTTTGACCATGTCTGAATTTGCATCTACATTGGAATGGATGCTTATTTTCCACATTTGCATTTGTATTCGTCGGACACATTTGGAAAAATCCAAAAATGAATAAATCTATATATTAATTAGACAAAGATCTCATACTTTGTATCTGGTATCTGAAATATAAATAAACTTGTAAGATCTTTTTACTAATAAAATTTAATTACGGATTAATTACATGTTGCATGTGGAACTTATACAAGATTAAAAATAAAATATTTGTAAACATATCATATACATTATATGAATGTGGATATGGTCATATGGATGCAAATCTTTTAAAAATACTTTTATTTTTACGGAGTCACATGTATTTTGGAGAGGATGTATCAACATTTCTATATGTTCTGAATTTGTTCAGATATTTTTTTCAAAAACGAATTCCCTCAATCAGATTTTTTTTGGGTAAAAAGCCCAAAATTCGGATGCTGATGTGAGCGGATTTTTCAGTTTTGTATATCCATTAACACCCCTAACTTCTGTCGTGTGGGAAGATATGGTTCCTCTTTGACAAACTGGCGAGGAAAGCTCATGATAAAACTGAGAGTCCTTTGGTCTGGCTGATTCCACATGCAAGTTGTTGGACCTTATGGGTGACAAGGAATAGGCTACTCTTTGATAATGAAGCATCTGTTATTGTGAATAAATGGTGGAATTTGCTGTTATTGTGGGGTAGAGGGCTTTGCTCTGTTAGGGATGAGGGTTTGCTGTAATTTCCCTTTTTCTTTCTTCTTTGGTAGACTCCTAGTCTATTCTGTGTAGCAGGATTTTTTCGTAAATAAATGATATCCTGTCGGTTCTAAAAAAAAAGGTGGACAAATAGAATTAGACAAGGGGGCTGTTGATTGGCAGACTTGGGTTTAATTTTTTCTTTTTCTTTTTTGTTTTTTCTTCATAGACTTCTTGTCTATGTGTTTTTGATTTTGCATGGTTTTTTTGGATTTGCCATAAATAAATGAGAAGTCCTATCATTATTCAAAAAAAAA
>JAMKQA010103971.1:0-18457 GCA_024699735.1 Posidonia australis | reverse complement strand
TACAAACGAGGTAATTCTTTGTAGCTTGTAATATTCAAGGTTATTGAATATAAGGGAAAAATCTCAAGTGGGAACTTGAGGAGTGGACTAAGCCGGGGTTGGCTGAACCACTATAATTCTTGGTGTCTTTGTGATTGAATGCTTGTCTGTTAAATCCTTAAGATTATTCAGATTGCATAACAAAGTTCAAAGAGTTAATTAAAATCTGAAAATCTCTATTCACCCCCCCTCTAGAGAAGTATTAGTATCCTACACGTGTGTGGAAGACCTTGTGAGGAGGCATACCCTGTGGTGGTCAGTGTAGGTGGGACATGTGCCCCGTAGCTGGTAGCGTCCTGATAGACAGGACAACCTTCCCAAGGAGGGGTTGGCTTTTGAGGTTTCTCTTGAAAGAGGGGAATCACGGGATGGTGAACGCTCCTACACAGGGTGACCGTCACTGTGGCAGTGCAAAACGCTGTGGTCGCTCCTCAGCGGACTGCGTGTGGCTAGAGTTAGGTTGCCTAGCGTCGGGCTTCTTGACTCACTGTGTGTGGTTTTAGCCATTGAGGGCTTTTACTTGTGGCTTTGGGCTAGTAGAGCCTCGGTTATGGTTTTGGCCGGTGTGGGCCTGGTTTATGAGGTTTTGAGAAAATGGTTTGCGAAATGGATTTAAAAAAAGAAAATTGATTATAGTCTTGTTTTCCGCGGTTTTCGTGGGGTGCGTACTGGGTGACTTTTGTCACTCATACGTTTTCCTCGTGTTTTGGTTTGCAGGTGCAGGCATGCAGACGTTTAGCGTAGTGCATATAATCTGGAGTCTCCTAGCCGCACACATAGGTTTCTGGTAGTTTGATATTTACTATTTAGCTTTAATTTCTTGTAATTTAATTTGTTTTAAATTATTGTGGAAAATGTGAGACGTGACAAAGGTATAGTCCAATCCTGGTACATATTATCTAAAAGCTACTTAGTTATACACAAGTTTCAGGATGGTAGTTAAATTTCCATTATTAATTTTAGTTTTCATAATTAGTTAATTAATTAAGTATTTAGGTAATATTGATACTAATATGTGTCACAGTGGGGTAGGAAATGGTGTATATAGATATCATCCATACTTCACATGGTATCATCCAATAATTAAGAGTGTGTAGGATTTGAGGTAGGAAATGGTGTATACAAATCTTTTTGCTTTTTTAACCCTTTTTAGATGTAGAATAAGAAAATTATGAATAAGTGAAAAGTAATATTAGTATTTTAATAGTGTTATTATTATTCTTTTTGAAAGTGATCTTCTTTAGAGGTGAATAAGTGTGTATAAAGAGAAATTTTAATTTGATTGGAAAATAGAATAAATATCAGAATAAGTGTTGGAACAAGTAAAAAATATGTAGATTAAGAATAATTAACTTAATTATCAAAATATATATCTAATTTGAGACATATATATATCATATTAAATATGTATATTTTTATATAAAAAATAAATATATTATATACATGCATTCATCAGAGTTAACTTGATGGAATAACTTTATTCTATCCTTTCTATGGAATAATTATTCGGAGATAAGTAAATGAGAATAGAAATTATTATTTCAAATTTATTTTAATTTTTATATAATAAAATAGAATATTAATTTCTATTTTTGATTTATTATAGGAATTATTTTGAATCCAAATAGAAGCTTAGGGTGCATTCGGCACCCATAACTCCCACAATCCGAGTGAATTCCGCATTTGGTTTCTTCCAATAGACACACGACTTGGAGTGCTCTTAGTTTTTTTTTTTTTTTTGACTCTTGTTACCACCGTAGAGCAACAAAGAAAGTGGGGAAACATAAAATGCAACTTCCGTGAGAGTTGTAACAGAAACTACAACAGTGTAACTCTCGTGGAATAGGCCCCCAGAAACAAAAAAGTTCACTGGCTTTTTTACATGCTTTTGGATTTTGTGCAAGGCATTGGGAGAACCCTAGGTTCTTTTCTTCACGTAACGGATCATTGTTTTCTTTTGTCCAGATATATATTTTGTCAACATATTTAATTTTAATTAAATTTTTAAGAAAATATATAATGGCGGTGGATTATTTGGAAAATCGTGACACAGCATAAAAACAATGATTCATTAATTGTAAGAGGGAAAAATGGGACGGATACACAGCCAAGGTGCCTACCAGGTAAAAAGGCAAGAAAGGGCCAGTCGCACAACAACGGGCGTTATTTCCCGCCAACGGCCGCCTTCTTTCGCAGAAAACGTTTCAGAAACCCCGCCAAAAACGCATGTCCACCTCTCCTCCCAGATCAAAACCAAAAAAAAAGAACCCTAAAAACCAATCCAGCATCTCCATCGCCGAAACGAAACCAATCTTCCGCCATGAAAGCCCGATCGGTGAAGCTGCGGGAAGCTCACAAGAGCCCCAGTAGCACCGAGGGTTCCTCCCCCTCCCTCTGCTCCGTCATCTGGGACGCCGACGCCAGACACCTCGTCACCGCCTCCTCTTCCGACCCATCCGTTCTCATCCACGACCTCCACCACTACCAGTCTTCCTCCAAGAACGCTTCTCCTCCCCCCAAAGCCCTCCGCTACCACAAGGACGGAGTCACCTGCCTCGCACTCAGCCCCGACTCCCTCTGCCTCGCCTCCGCCTCCATCGACCACTCCGTCAAGCTCCACGACTTCCCCAGTAAGCAACGATCTGACCTTTCCTCTCTTTTCTGTGCAAAAGATTCAATCGTTTTCTTTTTGTTTTGTTTTTGTTTTGGTGTTGTTTCTTGTGGTGATGATGAACTTTTTAACATTTTCATTTGGGTAGGTGGCCAATTCCAGAGCAACGTGACCAGATTCACATTGCCTATACGCTCGCTTGCCTTCAACAAATCTGGAGGTCTGTTAGCCGCAGCCGGTGACGACGACGGCATCAAGTTGATCGCGACCGTCGACAGCTCTATCTCCAAGGTGCTCAAGGGCCACAAGGGTGCTGTCACAGGGTTGTCCTTCGATCCAAACAACGAGTACTTGGCTTCCATCGATGGGATCGGTACCGTGATATTCTGGGAACTCTCGTCGGGGAAACAGCTGCACACGCTCAAGGTGGTGGCACCCAATTGCAGCTCGGATGCCTCGATTTCTAACGTGTTGTGCTGGAGCCCCGACGGGGAGACCCTGGCCGTTCCGGGGTTGAGGAATGATGTGGTCATGTATGACAGGGATACTGCGGAGAAGATGTTCTCTTTGAAAGGTGAGCACGAGAGGCGTGTGTGTTTTGTCGCGTGGTCGCCGAACGGGAAGTTCGTGGCTACGTCGAGCCTCGATAGGCAGATTTTGATCTGGGATGTTGATCTAAGACAGGATATCGAACGGCAGAAGTTTGATGATACGATTTCGTATTTGTCATGGAAGCCCAATGGCAATGCTTTGGCTGTTATCGATGTTATGGGCAGGTTTGGTATGTGGGACTGCCCGGTTCCTACATGTATGAGGTCCCCAATAGATGGTGCTCCGAAGTTACAGTCCAAGCAAAATAATGGGCTTTTATTGTTCGAAGAAGAAGAAGAAGAAGCAGCTAGTAAGTCTTTTAGTTTGGATAATAACAGTGATGGAGACAGCTTTGGTGGATCGGCTCCCGTTGGCCGAAAAAGACTGAGGAAACAATCTCCGCCTGAGGAAAAAGACATGGATGATTATGATAGCGATGGCCAAGATGGTCTGCTTCGTCAGATTGAGTCGCGCAAGGGCAGTGATAAGCGTGATGAAGGAAATACCCGTAGCAAAGACAGAGAGAGGGCTGATGCCCGAGTGAAACTTGGCAAGACAAAGATGCAAGAGGCATTTCAGCCATGCTCTACTCCTGCACAGTCTGGAAAACGCCATTTTCTTTGCTATAACATGCTAGGAAGTATAACTACCCTGGAAAATGAGGGATATTCACATATAGAGGTATTTAAAGGTTCCTTGCATGTACTATTATAGGAAGATGTTCTTGTTGTTTGGTGTTCCAATGTTAATTGTACTTTATTAGCTGTTTACTGTCAGCTAGTGGATTCCAAACAGCATGTTTGTCATCTCCCCTTGCGCGATGCAGGTTGACTTTCATGACACTGGAAGAGGTTCCAGGGTTCCTTCTATGACAGACTATTTTGGTTTCACCATGGCTTCATTGAGCGAAACAGGGAGTGTCTTTGCAAATCCACGCAAGGGTGAGAGAAAGACAAGTACCCTTTTGTATCGCCCTTTTGGTAGCTGGGCCAATAACAGTGAGGTAGGTCTTCTTTCTTTGTATTGGTGTTTTTTGAGTTAAGGACTTGATAATATTTTGTATTATCACTAATTTTTACTTTAGTACCTTGTACTTGAAAATACATTACTTTGGTACATTAAACTTTTATCGTTAATTACTTTGATACTTCTAACAATGGGAGTATGTTATATCTCTTATTCTTTACCATTTGTTCCTTATTTATTTTTCATTTCTTTACTTTGGTATTTTGAACTTTCACAGTCAATTATTATAGTACTTTTGTGAGTGGAAGTAGATTTTACAATAATTTATAACAAAAATATCTTCAATATTATATCTTTCTTATTTTTCATTTCTTCCTCTTTTCTTATTACTATTGTGTGTAAGATGGGAATAAAATTTTGAATTTTATGTGTTAAGATAGGGATTTAGATTCAAAACTTGTTTATTAAAATGACAATTTAAATTCAAACTTTTGTTTGTTTAAAGACAGGGATTAAATTTCAGAATGTTATGTGTTAAGACAGGAATTTATATTCAAAACTTGATTTTTAAATGTTACTAATAGTAAAAGTTATAATATTCTTTTACAAAAAAATAAAGTAAAATAGTACACAAAATTCGTTCATTGCTTTGTGACAAAATTTATTCATTGATTCAATTGAAAAATACACATATTAGATATATTATGATACTAATCATCTATCTTGGTAAAAATCACTTAAATCTAATAAAAAAAGTGATAAGAAAGATGGAAAAAATGGAGGAGGAGGAGTTATATAATGTTAGATATTTTCATCTACAAATTATTGTAAGATCCACTCTCACTTATGAAAGTACTAATGAGATTGATTGTGAAAGTTTAGGATATCAAAGTTAAGAAATGGGGAAGAAAAGTAGAAGAAATAAAGAAGAATAAGGGCAAAGGTTTAGGGTATCAAAGTGAGGAAGAAAAGAGGTATTTTCGTCTAAAAATTATTATAAAACATATTCTTACTAATGAAAGCACTAAAATGATTGACGACAAAGGTTTAAGGTATCAAAGTGAAGTATTTTAGGTACAAGGTATTAAAGTGAAAATTAGTAATGGTATAGGATACCATCAAGTAATTAAGTAATTAACTCTTCTCTCTCTCTTTTTTTTTTACTGAAATGACACCTGAACCTTGTTGTCATAGGTACAATTCAGAATATATTGGTAGTTATACTCATATTTTTTGTTAACCAGAATATTTGAAGTTTAATGGCAAACTATATCTGTTTTTCTTAACCTAGTGGTCTATGCGGTTCGAAGCTGAAGAGGTGAAGGTTGTGGCCATTGGTACAGGTTGGGTTGCAGCGGTTACAGATCTTAACTTCCTCCGAATTTTTACAGAGGGTGGCTTGCAGGTTTGCCACTTCTCTTCCCTATTTTGTTTCATAGCTTACACATTCTAAGTAATAAGAATGAATCATTTGAGGTTGGCTAAATGTATGTTTGTATCACCTGACAACTATCGGCGGAAAGATGTGTAAATGGAACATGTAAATCTTTGTAGTGCAACATACCGTCCAATGGTTCTAATTAATATTTTAACGTTCAGACCCACAAGAAACTTATTCCTACCAGGAGAATAAGTTTGTTGTGCATGATTCTTTATTATGTCTTTGAAGATGATTCCTTTTTTCTAGTAGTTTATACACTCAAATGCGAGGAACTCTGGATCGACTTACCTAAACCCGTCTCTGACTCAGGTGCTAGGGTTTAAAATATGTTTATATGCTTATGGCATGTCAGTTACCATCTACTTCAGCATTTGTCTTTTGTTAGTGCAAGCTTGTTAAAGTGCCAAGATGACGAAAACAAGAGTCACAATGCCTTGGGTCCTACAAATCGGTGACGTTAAATTAACAAAATTAAAAGCAAGTACCTTAACATAATATATTTATAAGGTCCCAAAAGATCACACTTTTAAATATCAAATTTTGGTTATATGGACATCAGATAATACTAATTAATGACTTAAATCTACAAAGGTAAGTGAAACAAACACAACTTTTTGTAAAACTCAAATAATATACAGTCCTTGCACCAAGGCTATCATGTCTTCAAGGCAGCACGATGCTAAGCAAGGGCTCCTAAGGCAACAATAAACATGATCTTTTTCCAGAATTTTTAGTATGTTTATTTATATATTTAGAATATATAATGCATTAGTAAATTGATTTATCAATTTCTAAAATTAACAATAATAGTTTAACAATAAATAAAATTTAAATTGCAGGTCCTTGCACCAAGGCTATCATGTCTTCAAGGCAGCACGATGCTAAGCAAGGGCTCCTAGGCAACAATAAACATGATCTTTTTCCAGAATTTTTAGTATGTTTATTTATATATTTAGAATATATAATGCATTAGTAGATTGATTTATCAATTTCTAAAATTAACAATAAATAAAATTTAAATTGCAGACATCAAGGGTCAAGACAATAACAAATAATAATAACTAAAAAAAATCTAAATAGAAGTCACCAAGAGTCAATATTTGATAACAAAAAAACACTCAAAATGATCATCATCCTTTGTCTCCATGAGACTCTTATTCTTCTTCATCAATGTCCACAAGTTGTCCTCTAAATTGAAGATTTTCATCATTCTCAAGTTCAACAATAAATAAAATCTAAATTGTGTATTTCCAGTTCAGGTGTGCTTGACCTTATGACGCCTTGGCACCATGGTACTGCTTAGGTGGGCGCTTTTATAACTATGCCTTACACATTGATGAACCAGATAGTATGAAAAGTACCTTGAATTTCATCTAATTTAAAGTGGATATCAAAAGCATATTTAAATATTGCTTAGGTAAGCACAAGATTATGCTTGAAATGAGCACAAGTTTAGTAAAATTCAATGGATATATAGTCCTTACACAATGGTGAATTAGATAGAATGAAAACACCTTAAATTTGATATAATTTAAAGTGGATATAAAAATATACTTACTAAAGCATAATTAGGTATTGCCTAACCAAGCACAATACAATGCCTAGGTGCTTACAGTTGGGCTCAAGGCAACCCTAGTTGTGGCTATAATAACTAGAATAGTAGAATACAATTTTATAAATCTTTCCTAGGTGCTCAATGCCTTTAAAAACCATGGAGTATTGTTGCATAGGTGCTCAATGACTTCGTGGGCAAGGGTGTTTAGTTGCATTGACATTGTGTTAACAACTGCTATCAGTGGGCTTACATGTGACCTTTAATCTTCCAATGACTTAGTTGCTTTATTGTCGTCTTAACTATAATAAATGGACATGCTTTTAACCTTACAATCATCAAGTCACTTAATTTCAAAAAATATCCGTTGGTTAAAATTTTAATGTATTTCTTTATCCATCTAGGAAGGTTCAAGTTTTTAACATAACCTGCTTCAAAAACGTTTCACATAATTTTTATATCCTATGCAAAGTAAATTTTTTTGTAATATTAGATTTATAAATAGTAAATATTGAATGGAAAACACAATGTCCTTTTTCCTATAAGTATTTGCATGAAATCATAGTGGAAAACTAGCTTTTGATGAGGTGGGGAACTATTTTTTTAGATTTAAGTTCAAAGGGATAATTAATTTTTTTCTTTTTTGCAAAACAAGAAGTATATTAAACTATAAAATATGGTTTTTGTGTTTCTTCTTACCAAGCAGGTTTTAAACATGATCTTGAATTTGTGACCAACAGATAATCTAATTACTCATTTTCTTGACACTACTCTAAAAGCACTTGAGGAGTTTGTATACAGCTAGTGATCAGCTAATCTCACTTGTCCCTATCTATACACGATACTTCTAGCTTGGGTTTTTATAAGGTGACGAGATTCCTTGTTTACAAAAACAAGATTTGATACCTTTCTTTCTCATGGGAATTTCTATTTTCATTAAAATCAGAGCTCACTTGAATCATCCAATCTTCACATCCTTAAACTTTAAACATTGTCATTTTATCTTTTGCTTAATGTTTGACACCTAGCTAAGAATCAAAACTTTTCAAGTTCTGGATACATAATGGACCGAAATCATTTTTGTACTATGCTTTGTTAAATTAAATCCTATCAGCAGACCTAGTAGTGGAGATCAAAAGTATTTTTTTCATCAGTGCGAAGCTTTTGTAAATGGTCTCTTGATTGTGTATTTATGCATTTCCTGTCGTTACTAGCTTATTTATGGTGACTTCAGATCCTATCGTATTAACTTTACTTTTGAGCCCTCTGTAGGGGTCCCACTTCTCATCTCAGTTTATGCATCGCTTTGTTAGTTTTTTTTTTTGCAAACAGTAGATCATTGCTTTGTTAGTTTTACTAATACAATATTAATGGATTTATGAATCAAATATATTGCAGAAGTACATTTTGTCACTTAGTGGAGCAGTTGTGACTGCGGCAGGTTTCAAGGATAAACTAGCAGTAGTTACTCATGCTTCTGACTGCCTTTCCTCTGGGGAACAGGTATCTCTTGCCATTTTACAGTTGTAAGCTCAAAGTGCTTGTATTTTAGGATTCTTGTTCACAGTTATATATCAAACAACTTAGGCCTTCCCAACATTGTAAACGATCTAATTAAAAATATTAGTTCAATGTGGTGTCTTTTAATTATTCAAATTTTTTATATGCTTGGATTCTAAAACAAAATAAATGTTTTGATTGTAGATGCTAGATGTTAAAGTTTTCAGTATATCAAGTGGGACGTTGCCAATCAATTGTCATCTTCCTTTGACCCCAGGCTCTTGCCTGTCGTGGCTTGGTTTCACTGAAGAAGGAAAGCTAAGTGCATATGATTCTAAGGTCCGATGACATTCGCATCTGTCATTGGTGTTTTTTATTGCATTATTTTCGTTTTGGGTTGATAGCTTTAATTGTTTGTAAACGTTTAGGGTGTGCTGAGGATGTTCACAGACCAATTTGGAGGTTGTTGGCTTCCACTCTTCAGGTATTTCCACTGTTTATAGAGCTTTATGTTGTTTTATTGGTCATTGTGTTGTTTTCTTTACAAACCTTGAATTTGTAAGACAAATTAAGTAATTATGTTCTAATTTGCAGTGTGGACAAGGTTAGGCAGTCAGAAGAAGAAAATTTCTGGGTGGTGGGTCTGAATGCGAGCAAGATATTCTGTGTTGTGTGCAAGCCTCCTGATTTATACCCAACGGTAGCCTGCATTGTTGCACCTGCTGCACTTCATTTTTGGGTAGTTTATGACTAATGATTTCTTTTCTCAGGTGATGCCTAGGCCAATTCTCACACTATTCAATCTTTCTTTTCCTCTCGCATCTTCTGATCTTGGTGCTGGTGATCTTGAAAATGAGCTTCTAGTTTGTGACCTACATATCTCACAGGTCTATTATCTATTTTTCGCTTGTTAGCCATTATATGTTGGTTCCCTACTAAAGCACCTGGATATTCATGCCCAACAGATTCAGAAGAAAATTGAAGAACTGGCAGCTGCTGGACTGGATACCACCAGTCTTGATGATGAGGCCTTTGACATAGAAGCTGCTCGTGATCGATGCATCTTGAGGCTAATTGCCAACTGTTGCAATGGTAAGAAATTAGTATCTCATGATTGGAAATCTTAGCAGTTAGCGTTGCAATGCTAAGAACTAAATCTACTTGATTGTGGCTGTTTTAGGTGATAAACTTGTCAGAGCTACTGAGCTTGCTAAGCTGCTTTCATTAGAAAAATCTGTTAAGGGCGCAATAAAGCTTGTTACGGCCTTGAAGCTTCCCATCCTGGCAGAGAGATTCAATTGCATACTGGAGGTAACTCATTGCCCTCTGTTGGATGGTGTCTAAATTCCAAGTATTTACCTGTCAAATGTTGGTCGTGGATTTGCCAACTGCTTGATGATATTTGACTACTACTATGGTTGTTGCCTACAGGAAAGGCTGTTAAGTGAAAATACAGTGTCAGTAGCTGCAATTGATAGAAACCATACTTCAGTACCAAAATCACAACCTATTCCATTTCCTACACCAAGATCAAACTCTTCTCAGTTCTCAAAGCAAGAGAAAGTGGAAGAAAATTCCAAAATGGGAGAGCAGAAGAAAGATCATTGCAAAAGCTCGAGAGAAGTAGAGAAAGTGGAAGTGAAGTCTAAACCGACAGACGAGAAGAAAGAACCTTGTAGAAGCTCAAGAGAAATAGAAGAGAACAACGTAAAGAAGACAGAAACATGCAAAATCGCAAGTAATGGTAAATCAATGGAAGTGAATCATCAGCCACCTCTTCGGCCGTTAAATAATCCATTTGCTAAGGTTTCAAACAACCAAGAGAAAACCTCTCTTTTTGATTCTCTAAAGAAAATAAACAAAGTTGATGACGGGAAAGAGGGAGGAACCAACAAAAAGTTGAAGGTTTGAAAGGAGACACCGGGACGGCGTATAAAATGGAGAGTCGTAGATGCACAGTCTCCTGTTCAAAGCAAGATGCCATGGGTGGTAAGGCTGTAATGATATTTCTTGTTTCTTTAGCAAATGGCAACATTTTCATTTGTATTGATTACACAATAAAAATGTAACTTTTTCTTTATAAGCCTACCTTGTATTGATCCTCCATTCTTCCTGCAAGAACTTCTAGTAATGTCCAAAGTGTCACGCTTACGTTGCTTCGCTGGCCCTGCTACTGCTGGACTCTTCGGGAATCAGAAGCTGAATATCAGATTTATGCAGGTTATTTTTTTAACGGTGGCATGGTATCAAGTATCAATCTAAATACACCAGCAAGTTGACGTACGTTGACGATTCCATTAGCCCGTGTTTGATATGTACATATTACACAGGTCAAGGATGCTACTTGTGAGTGTATCTTTACTTCCAAACCATCAACTTATAAATGATATATATATATATTTGTGTCCTATTAGGCAATGTACTCGTTCAGTTTATAAACTTTATTTTGACAAAAAATACTATTCTACTTGTTTTATACGTCATTGCACAATGTTGAAACCCTAACCTATCAACTCAACAATGTTGTCGTTGTCCTCTTCTTTGCATCATCGGCGTAAAAGTACCACTGGTTTGGAGCAACCAGAGGTGGTTGTCGCTACCGATACAGGTTGATCTCTCCCAGTCATTAGATGTGAAACTTTTAGCTTGGTGGACCTTATAGGTCTTGATAATGATGTGGCAAGCATGTCGGGAGTGAAGATAAGCATGATAAGCTTCAGACAATGGAAAAGACGTATTGAAGATGATAGGACAGAGCAATAATGATTGGACGACAGAGGAGGTATGTTGAAGGCGATAGCGTAAGGACATTAATGATAGGATAATAGACTAATGACGTAGAGGGAGGTGTAATGAAGGCCTATTAATGACAATAACCTAAAAGAGAAGAATCGTAGGGACGACCTCTTCCATTGAGGAGGGAAGTCGTGGCATGCTGATCCTCGAAGCAAGCATTCTATCCATGTTTGAAATGGCCATGACTTTTGCTTATATCCATTTGCCTTTGCCTAAGAAAGTATGCAATCCCACTTGGCTCAACCCACTTATCAATTCCTTACATCTAATGTTTGACTTGAATATTGGAACATCTTCGACTGGATCCTCCAACTTAAGGTCTTTTGATTTTTTGTTTTCTCTCGAAAATCCTTAATGGCCCCATGCCTAAGTCAGGATATGGCATACATGATTGGTAGGTTGGAGACTGAACCTAGAAGGTTGGGGACTTGGTTTTTTAAACCTAGAAGCGAAGGAAGACGAAGAAGAGTAAGCCACCACTTCTTTTTCCTCCACCACTTCCATGCTTTCCTTTCGACCAAATCCAAGCCCATCTCACATTAATCCGCCACTCAACAGGAGACGTTCAAGGGTTCCAGGCTTCACAAAAGTAATGTAGACGTCAAAAGTAATATGAAGGTCCTTAGAATATGGAAAAGAATAGAACAAAAGTATACCTGTACTTTATTAATATTTACCAATCACATTTTTTTTTTGAAATCGGTTATATCATTATGTAGAATTATTCACTTGCTTATGAAATTACCACCAAATGTCAAAAAAAGTACACAAAATATACAAGTACGAGTCCACAATTATCAGATGTATCCAAAATATTACAGATCAACAAGATCAAATAAGTTTTCCAAAAAGTCTAAATATTATAAAAGTCTTTAAGAATTATTTTCCAACCTCATATGGAACGGGTCGTAATGGGAGGAATCTTCAGCCAATGCATAACCAAAAGTGATAACCAAAAGTGATCGACGTTGAGACAGAAACTGACGCAGGGATGCCATTGGAGGAGGCGATAGATTGGGCCGCTTGATCAGCATGAGCCTGGTCCCAGTCACCTGCATTCTAACCAACGCCTAGGAGATGTCCGAGTATCTCATACTTGCATCACAATTATTTTCTCAAAATCTAATCAGTGAAATAATACCAAAAATAATATCAAGCACTGGTGTGAATTTATTCCCGAAAATTCTATTATTCCTCTCAAGCCATAAAGTCCAAAACACAACTGGAACGAGTAAATTCCACACGAGAGAGTTACTAGAGTGTTTTGCCTGAGTTCTAAGAGAAGAAATATCCAACAAGTTAATGAATAAGCTGGTAGATATTCCCAAACTTGAGTAGTAGTAGGACAAATCAGTAAAATGTGGGCCGTAGATTCACAAGTATATCCACATGAATGACAATTCACTGGACCCAATCAACTTCTTTTGTTGATGTTTTCTCTAACAAAATCTTATTATATAATACAAGCTAAGTAAATAGTTTGATTTTCAATGGTACCTTATTATTCCATATGTGTCTATTAAATAGAAATCTAGTACCACCATTATTAATAGACTCATAGCAACTCTTAACTGAAAATACTTTGTCAACAGTTGGGGCCCATATAAGAACGTTTTCCACTCTATTGAGCTGAAGATTGTTCAAAACATCAATCAAGTCTTCAAGTTGATTTTGTAAGAATTCACAGTTATCATTAAGGACCATAGAAAGATTGAACAACCCAGCAAAATCATTGTTAAACTTTATCTACATTTTTTTAACCGTACTCTTTTTATTAGTGGCCAGATGAAACAAATTAAGAAACCAATATTTCAAGGGGTAGTCCCGACACTACTTACTCTCCCAGAAAATGGTATTTTCTTCATTATTAACTAAAGACTTAGAGAAGGCTCTCAAGATTGGGAAGCAATTCTTGAGCTCCCCCCAAAGAGGCGAACCACAAGAAGAAGTATTCAATAGTGCCCCCACCTTATTCAAAGAGAAATATTAGGAACTAACAAGCTCAATCCATTTTAGGTTAGATTTATTTGAGAGTAGTTGCTAAAGTAACTTACATTTTAGAGCAGTACTGAAATTTATAATACTTATAATATCCTAACCTCTCTGATTTTTTGCACGGCATAATTGTTTCCAATTAACTAAGTGGTATCCCAAATATGAAGGCCATGTTGCAGATCAAAGAAACCTCCGACATAGACGATCTATTTCTTTCTCCAACTGAAAGAAAGTAAATAAGAATGGCTGATAAGGCTGTGTTGGCCAAGGTGAGCCTTCCACCCAAAGATAAAAATTTTGCTTTCCACGTTGCCAGTTTAGATGTTAATCTATCCAAGACTGGGGACTAGTTATTAAATGAAGCCTTACGATGATGTAAAGGCAATCCTAAATACTTAATTAGCAGAGGTTCTTGTTTATATCCTAGGATTTTGCAGCATTTATCTAATTTATATTGCATTACCCCTATTCAAGTGAGTGAGGATTTACTAAAGTTAATCTTGAGGTTAGAGTATGTCTGAAAGCATACCAAAATCCTCCTCACATTAGTAATTCCTTCTTTAGATGGAGATAAAAATAAAATGGTATCATTAGCATATTGAATGTTAATCACATTGGGACCACCTCTAGGGAACTGAATCCTAGTTATTAAATTCCTTTGGGCTCCAAGGCAAAGCATTTTATTTACGACATGGGTAACCACAATGAAGAGAAGTGGCGAAAGGGAGTCCCCTTGCTTCAACTCGTTAGATGCACCAAAGAAACCTTTTGGTGTGCCATTAACTAGGATAAAGTATCTAACCGTAGTAATATGCATTCTAATCCAAGCGATCCAAAGCTCCCCACACCTAAGTCCATTAATTGAGCTGATTAGGAAGTCCTAATTAATATTATCAAAGGTTTTCTCAAAGTCTAACTTAAGAATAAAGCTCAGGGTATCAGAATGGTGTATAAAATGTAAAGTTTCCTAAACTACTAGGAAATAATCATGGATGCTTCTTCCAGGAAGGAAGGCGCACTGGCTGTTATCAATAAATGTGTTCAGATGTGGGCTGAATCTATTAGCTAGACATTTAGAGATGATTTTGTATGTCCCATTAAGCAAACTTATTGGCCTAAAGTCCTGGACATATTGAACTGATTCTTTTTTGGGAACGAGGAAAATAAAGGTTATTGATCCCACTTAAGATATTAATGTCAGATGATCCCTCAAAGAAACAAAACATCCTAATGAGATCTTCCTTAATATAATTCCAAAAAAGTTGGAAGAAACAGAGAGGAAAGCCATCATGTCTAGCATACTTATCCCCTGCCAATCCAAACAAACTCGTCTTAATTTTTTCCACTGAAAAACTAACTTCCAAAGTACCAGGATTAACTATTTTATTTGGGAATAGAAGATTTTAGAATCTCTATTAAATAAAGTGAGGAAATGAGATTCTATCACATCACTAATAACCACACTATCCTCTACCATAGTACCATCGATGATGAGGGAAGAGATGTAGTTCTTCCTCCTCTTCCTATTGACAGTTTTATGAAAAAAGGAGGTATTGAGATCTCCCTCTTTTAGTCATTGGATTCTTGATCTTTGTTTTCAATATAGCTCATATTCTAAAAGTAGGTTGTAATGCTCAATTTTAAGATATTGAAGATAATTCCATGAGCTGAGAGGTAATGTTGTAACTTCAATCCTACAATCCAACTCCTAGATAAGGGACTCTACCTCCTCCAATCTAACTTTCCTTTCTAAGCGTTTCCCAATAATCCAACATTTAATACTCCTCTTAACAAATCTAAGCTTTCCAGAAAGGCTTAAAACAGGATTGGATAGGAGGAGTGAGTTGTTTAGACTTTCTAAGACCACCTCATTAAATCCATTAATAGTAAACTATGCTTTAAAGAATTTAAAGGGGGAAAGCCCTCCTAGAAGGATGCAAGGTGTTCAGACATATAGGGATATGATCTGAAGTAGGTCTAGGGAGCCCTTTACAGACAACATTCTGAAAATGAGAGTCCCATCCAGGGGATATTAAAAATCTATCTAATCTTACCATAGTTGGTGTGCCCTGAAGGTTAGACCAAGTATACAGGTAGTTATTGGGAACACAATCTATCAGGTTACATGTAGTAAAGAAGTCATTAAATTTGTTATGATAGGAGAGACTCCATGGTCATTAGAATGTTTAAAAGGAAATCTAGTGACGTTAAAATCCCCACCAATAAGGCAATTTCCACCCACCCTAGAGCTAAGATCCCTCTTTTCAGAGATAAATGATTGTTTTAGGGCTGAGGTGCATGGGTTATACACTCCAGTATGCCACCATTCAAAGGAATCTGAGGTGGACTTAAACTGAATGGATACATTGTAATATCTAATAACTACATTACGCTTATGTAGTAAGTTATCATTCCAACCAATTAGGATCTCCCCAGAAACTCTTGTTAAGGGAAGGATTTCCCAACTATTCAATCTGCCTCCCTATAGAGTGTGGGAGATAGACAAAGAAAGATATTCTAATTTTGATTCACTAATGATGATGATATCACATTTTAAACTACGCACAATATTCTTAATGGCTCTGTGTTTACTACTACTTCCGAGATCCTTGATATTCTAATCTAAAATGATCATAAAATAAAATTAATTAAACAAGCGGAGAGACATCAGTCCCTCTGCATAGGAATTGTTTTCCTCCAAATTAATTGTCAGTAACGAATTCTGGGTATGCAAAATATTAAGAAAGTTCTTAGCATCCTGACTATTAGTAATAAGGATGCCAATGTTGTTACAAAAAGACATAAAATCAACATAGGAAGGCCATGAGAAAACATCATTGGCAAAATCAACATTATCATGACTAGAATTACAGATAGACTCCCTCGGAGTAATAGGAGAAGCACTTTCTAAAGATGGTGTGGTAGATATATTCCTACTAGGGCTAGGAAAATTTATAGAACAAAGAATCGAATTACATGCAGTACCTGGGATGTTGGCAGGGGCCGTGGTTTGTATGGTTACGGTTGTATCACAATCCATAGAGCCAATACCCTTAGCTCCAACATATCCTAGAATGGTCAGCACTTTCTTGAATTTTTCTTTACTGATTTCCCGAGTCATTCTTTCAGATGACACAAATTTTTATAAGATCGCATCTAACAATAGCTCAGAGAGGGCACCCTCTTAGAGAGGGCAAAGCCCTAGTGGGATTCATTTGAGCAGGGACGTCCTTAGCTTACTATAGATTAACAAAATAAAGATTAGTAGAATCAACCTTAGAAGGGTATATATCTTTCTCATGCTCTGATCCCACAACAACCACGGGATCAGACGATCCCATAGAATGCTCAAAATCACTAAGTAATAGCTTAAGAGGAAGTTTTGATTGACACGTTGGAGATCGCTGATGGGGACCGACCGAGGAAGGGAGCTTTGCAATTAAACCATTGCTAGCTTCCATCACTGATCTAGATATTAAACTAGAGCCACGAATATGGGATCCCTCAATATTCCAAGTAGATTCAACCTTGGACACCGAGTGCATGTTCTCATCTAACAAAGACTCACACAAACATCCAATATTGTTGTTGAAATCTAATTTAGGGGAGGGTTCGGTAGGAATATTGCTTTCCACAACCGAGTTAGAGACTACCTCCGCCAAGTGTATCTTCGACACCCCAACTCCAAGGGCGCCCATAGCCAAGGGTTGAGTAGAGGAAGAAAACTTCCTCAGAATCCAAGAAGGACAGATCAACTTCACATTGAGGGAAATGAACATCATCGAAGTTCAAACGACCTCTTCGCCTCTTAATTTTATCATCAATTCTTTAAATCCATATGGTAGACCTACATCGCTGCTTCATGCAAATAGAAGGACAGGGAAAGAGAAAAAGTGTACGTAGATGTCCCCAAGGTAGAAACCAGAGTGGAGGTGTTACTCTAGGGAAAGAAAGGTTGACCACACACCTACGAAACAAAAAGACGAAGACCCCAAACCCTGGTGAGCAAAGCACTCACAGCCAAAAGGCCAAGGTACTGGAATATTTTTGGTAGGGTTATTGGTGGCTCACGTGCCATCAGAGTAAAGAATTTTGACATCAAGAGAAGGTTGGGAGCATCATTGCCATGTTCGAAGAAAATAGATATCATATATGGCTCAAAGGAAAGGTCTACATAATTGGACATCTCTAGATGCATGTATTGAGTAGAACTTTAAGATAGATATAGTGAAAGAAGGCTTGCAGAGTTGCCAGAGCCCACAGTCCATACATGTAATCATGCAGTGTTATACTACTTTTAATAACCATCCATAAGACATTTTTGGTTTAATACCAATGACGTTAGGAAATAATAGTTTTTTTTTTTTGGCAATGGTATGTTATTTATATTAGATTTTAATCCACAGGACGAAATCCAGGGGAATCAAGGGTCCAGTCACAAAAAAATAACGTAGGCAATGTTCTTGCCAATATTACAGACTGCCAACCAGTTGGCAAAAATGTTTTCAAAATTAAACAAGAGACAAACTACTGCTCCATCGCTTCAGCAACAGCGGCAGCAGCAGCAGTAGGAATAGTGGAGTCAGTGGAGGTGGGAGGAGCGTCAGAGGAGGCAGATAAGTTCTCTGCCCAGACAGCCTTCCTAGAGGCCAAAGAGCTCATCAGATCCTCCTTTTCAAAACCTAGTAGAAGAGAATCTAACCAGTGCTCCATTAGTCCAATTATATTAGAAATAATAACATAAGTAGGCTTGAAATTATTGTGGAATATCTTGCAGTTTCGTTCTTTCCAGGTTACCCAGAGGATAACCTGGATCAAAACAAACCAATTACCATTGCTTAAATGAAATTTGAGGGCAGGTTTATGCAAATATAAGTGGCCCAAGTTGCAATATCCAGGATAAAGTCGGGAGCATAAAAAAAACTGCCATATGTGTGAAACAAAGTCACAAAACATAAACAGATGC
>JAMKQA010103970.1:0-12069 GCA_024699735.1 Posidonia australis | reverse complement strand
CCTATTATATCCTTTAATCTCTTTAAAATCATAAACAATTTGTCTTTTCAAAACATTTATCAAAACCATTTTCCATTCATAAAGCTCTTTGCAAATCACATGCAATATGCATCAAATCATTACCTGTGGTCTTTAAACCCACACTTCTTTTATGGTCTTTGCACCATGCAATCACCCCTCGCACGGGTCCATATTCATACACAGAAGCCATGCATCAATATCTCATGGAAAACATCATTAAAAACAACATGCTTACATGCATTATCTCACAAATCATTTCCATGCATTTCATACATTTATCATGTATTTATCCATATTTAATCATCACTTTTCTATGCGTTCTCAATTCAGTTCAGGGCTTAGATTCGGCATGCCGAATCCCATTTCGGTATGCCGAAATCCCCTGATTCGGCATACCGAATGGGGGCTTCGGTATACCAAAATCTCCTGATTTGGTATACCGAAGAATTTCGGTATACCGAATCCCTGTCAGATTTATCAGTCCCTGCCAAAATGGTCGATCGAATTTCTCCAGTCGTCCGCTACCACGACGCAGGGTACCACCTGGGACCATTTCGGTATGCCGAAACCAATTCGGCATACCGTTTTCTGCTGTTGCAGAAAACTCCCCAGACCACCGTCACCCTTTTCTCCCCAAAGTGGGAGTAAGGATCGGATCCCCTTTACATGCCACAAAAATTACGAGTAAAACATGGGGTGTAGACCTTCGAGTTTACTCCAAAACCCCTCAATCAAAACAAGAATCCATTAAGCATGCTGTTCTATGGAAAATCACAAAGGCACGAGACTCATTCAACACAACTGTAGCATGCTTCACATTAACTAGCAAAATCTCATAAAATTAGCAACGAATCGGCATCACATGACCACAAACACATGATTCAACACTTCCTCAACATTTCCATATTTTCATGATTTTTGTAGCATTAATCTAACCATGATTTTGTCTTTTAACCTAAACATGCCTCAACTAATGGAGGAAGACAGAAGGGGAAACGATAGGGAAATGCATACTTGGCTTCGACGAGCCTCGCGTGCCCTCCAACACCGGCGGTGCACGACACCAGCCTTCCCCACACTAGCGCGAGCTCCTCCGACGCGCGACTCCTCCACAGCCACCACACTCCCTCTCGCCCTCTCTCTGGTCTCTCTGCTTCTCCCCCCCATGCTGCACACCTCCTCTTAACACCCCCGACGCCTGCCATCCTGGAATCCCGTCGACGTCCACCAGCTATGCGTAGCCTTGGACGGAGGGGACGGAACGAGCAGCCCTCCCCCACTAGGCTTCACGAGATCGGGAGATTGGTCACGGGCGTGGAGAAGACAAGAAAAAGGCACGGCACAGCTGGTTCTTGACCGGGTCCAAGCCTAAGCCCAAAGTGGGTCTACCACAAACACGGGTCCCAATACAAAACCGACCCACTAGCCAAAGAAAACACACCACAGGGGAGAAACCAGGGGCACAAAACACAGAGGGAGCCCACAACAAACAAACACAAACTGGATTTACCATTAATAAACCATACACAAATAATTACAAGAAATTCCATGGTTTATATTAAATGGAAAGAACCAGGCACAAATGCTACAATTATTAACCAACAATTACACTAATAATGCAGCTAATGCTAAGTACCCTCAACAATAAATAAATCTACTAAACAATAGAAATAAAACCAAACTAACACTCACTTGGATCCCTGATGTGTGGTGGCGTGACTCCTCCTATATGCATTAACAACCAACAACTACTATCCTATACTTGCCAAAAACACACAAAAACAAAGCACACATGAGTGACCACTTAACGGTCACCCAACACGCACCTCACCTAACAACTCGGCAACCTATGCTGAGGGCAACCAATGCCGAGGGCAACCAAGCACAGACATTATACCCAGATGCTGTCAAACCAAAAGAGAATCTACTGACGCCTAGCACACAAGCACTAGCATCCCTCCCGGATACTACAAAACCAAACTAGTCAGTTCACTACTGCTCAATAGGCCACACAATCACAAAACCATGCCTTTAAAACCATTCTTTTCTTTCTTCCTTTCATAACCATCTGCATGTACTTTTTAAAACCTTTATGCATATTTGAAATGGCTACTCTTGCCAAGTGAAGCCCAAAAAGCACACAAAGCACACAACCTAGACCCATGCACTCTCTAGTGGACCAAATGGCCAGCGCTGTCTGAATACCTTCTATAGCATTTAGGACATCTACATCAAGCACCAAAACAAACATAGAGACTCTCCTTTGCGCAACACAGTCTCCTCTGGACCAGCAAAATACAAAAGCCATGGAGCCTCTGCTCCCAAATCATGGCTCACTCTGGACCAAAACTACAGAGCCACTGCTTCCAAAGCACTACGTCTCAACAAGTGCTAAACCACGACCTCCTCGAGGCCCAGAGTCTGATTTCCTGAACAAGGACTTCGCACAAATCACAAGCAAAAATACTGTATCGAACTGCCTAATATGAAACAAACAACACTGGCCACAAGTAGTCCACTGAAGTGTGACCAACGGTGTCTACGCTGCCATGGTGTGCCACCTTGTATAGGAGCCAACCACCGTTTCATGATTCTTTTGCTTGGAGAATCCTCACAAAGCCAACCCTTCCTAGGAAGGTAGTCCTGTCTCTCAAGACGCTACTAGCAACAGAGCGTACATCCCACATGCTCTAGCCAACACAAGATACATCACCTCATAGCATCCTCCACACGGTGCTCAGGAGGGAGTCTCATACCTCTACACCCGACAACACTCGAGCCTCAGTGCTCACAGCGACAGTAGGAATATCATACATCCCCATCACGTCACGAACACCTCAACCAGCAGACCATAACCTTGGCCCGATGAACGACAGTCAAGGAGTGTCATACCTCCAAGACCTGACAAACACTCACCTCAGTCTGTTGGTCCCTAATTAGCACCTAAGAACAAAACATTAAATAGAAAACGCATGAGTGATCTCAAGTTACCTAGTACACATCCACCAAGAAAAACAACGGGAAACCACGAGAAACCACAAATTTCGATCCTCAAAATCCAAACAGTAATTGTTAAAAGTCTATTTCGAAAATTCTCCAGGCAGTTGTTTCAAATCATGCTTTTCTCAATCTTATTTTCTTTCTGAAATCTTATGCAACTTTTGAAATCATCTTTATGCATTCTCACGAAACAAAAATCATAACTAGATTCCAGCTCAAACATAAGTCCAAGCCAAACTCAAATCATAATTCAAACATAGTTGGAAACTAGCCTAAATCACAGTTCTTATTTCAGCTAGAATATTGCTAAAACCATAAGCCCAAAATATTAAGTCGATTCTAGCTTAAAACCAAACACAGCTCAAGTCAAAACCAGTAGTGCCACTTTGGCTAAAGGTGACCCAACCACAACCAGTTAACGAGGTACCAACCCAGACCTTACTACACTGTTGCGATGAACCTCCCCGTGTTGGGGGTACGACCGTCCTGACCAATGGGCATCACTTTATCACTTTTATATTCTCATAAGCACGAGGATGTGTTCTCTAATACCCCAATTGGTGTCTGGATACCTAGATACTCATTCCTAGTCCCAGCTAACATTGACTCATAGGCTAACCTGGTCACTTTCACTCGGGCCCCAAACCTCAGCAACCATGCCTTTGGACTAATGACTGATCTCACTAGGGCCTCATATCCCTATCAATCACTACCTTACAACTACGTGGATCCGGAAAAACACAAAAATCTTTTTTAAACATGCAATTATCTTTTCAAACCACTTTGAAAACCTTTTTCCATTATAGGAATTCTTTTTCTAGAAATCATTATCTAAAGCATGAGGATTTCCACAAAAAAAATCTTATTAAATCATTATAATAAGGCATGTAGACACCTCGATTTCTAGTCGATGTTAGCAAGCAAACCTGATGGAGAATGCAATGGGACGGTGGACCCAGTCCTATCTCATAAATCCAAACTAACCCAAAACCATCAATTTACCTTAAAACAGACCCTATTCACCAAGCCCAATACCAGAAATCCAACCTGTGTACTCTGGCCTAATGGGATGCATGGACCGATAGCACGGTTCAAATGCGTGTAGGAGCCAGGACAGTCAGGCGTGCACCGCTTGACTAGTCATTTTTATCGTACCTCGTATCTCGTATGAGTACCAGCACCACACGCCTCACCCTAGCTACCTCATCGACGTGCCTGACATCCCCGCAGCCTTGTCACACCCTGCCACAACCACTCCTCACCTTGTCGACACCCTCGCTGGCTGCACTCCACCTCTGGCTCACACCAACGCTCCCGTAGCCTGTAGCCCTGACATCCTCTTTGCTGTCACACCACCCCACTGCCCTCTAAATGCACGCGAGCCAACCACCAAAACCAAGAGCCGCCTTGTAGCAAAGGATGGACCCTAGTTGTGGGAGAGACCCATTGCCACCTGGAGAGCCAGTGAGCTGGGAGAGGAGAATCTGGAGAGAACACTCATGCCCCCCTCTAGACCAGCCTTCCTTCGTATCGGGGAAGCTCCTATGTCACTAATCGAGCCTTCCCCAAGCTTCTTGACACGTCCTCAGCCACTGGGTAGTCGTCCCAAGCCCACTCGTCAAAGTTCCAACCACCGACATGAAGAAGAACATCCGACCATCAACAGGTATCATTCTCATCCCTTACCATTAGAGGATAGTTTGGTTAAGTTAATTCTTTTTTCCTATTGTGTTTCTTGTCGTTTTCCTCTTTTGATTCCTTGCATCCCGTCTCCTCCTTCGTCGACAGATGGTGAGCTTAGGTGTGAGGCCATTGGCCATTGAACGTTTGGTCACAGCTATACCAAAGCATCTTCCCCTTCCACTACAACCCTCCAATTGTCCCTGAGCTGTGCCCAAGTATCTGGCCTTCTCGTGTGGTCAGTCGGACTCTAACAAATCGTGACGCCAGTGATGGAGATGGGTGGAGGAACCCACACTTGCATTTGAGATTTCATTGCATCTCAGGCCTTCTTACATCCCCACTCGAGCTTCCACGGTCGCCTTTGAGGTTCGATGGCAGCTTTAGCCATCGCCATGGTCGAAGTGAGTCGTGAGGTCTGGTGAGGAAAGTGTGGGGATGGAGGAAGGGTTCCTAAGTTTTTTGATCCGTTTTATCGTGTGTTTTCCCTTGCTTGACCTCTGCTCATGCTTCCTGGATGTCATCGTAGCTTTAGTAATGTATGCCTTCCCTGGGACGAGGCGATGAAGGAGGATGGTTTGGACTCTGTTTCAAGTGCATGCCCTGAATACGCATCCCAAATGCACATGTTTATTAGGGACCACGTGACGTCTGACCTAACCAAGCCCTGATCACATGCCCTTTCATTTATGTTTTTCTCGCATGTTTGACTCCTTTGGCATGATTTTGGTTTCATTACCCACTTGTATTCCAAGTTTTGCTTGAGCTCTCTCTATTGAAGTGGTTTTCTTCTAGATTTTTAGACCTTACATGCTCCCATCTTCTATTCATGTCATCTATCATCCATTAGTTACCATATCATAATCCTGAGTGTGTGGGATTGGACATGATAGCTAGTCACTTGGACATGCTTTGGGGCACGTTTTGGGTGCGTGCACCTCTAACGCGTCTAGGATGCACGGTTGTCCTAGAGATCGAACTTGGCCCGGCTCAGCCTTTGACCCCATCACACTTTCATCCCTTGCATCGCTTCATGTCTTTTTGTTTGGTTACACTTTTAATTTGCTATGTTGCATATTTTATTTATCTTGTTCTATTTCTCATGCATCATTCATGCATTAGTCACACATCAATTGGCATTCAAATGCCTATATTACCATGCATGCAAATAATGAGTCTGAGAAAGTCCAATTCGTCAAGCATGCGGGGCTGCCTAGCACCTTCTCCGCACGTAATAGGAGTCCTTACCCTTTATCCGGTACACATTGACTCATGTGTCGCATTCATTTGTCACAAATTCATTCATGTTTTGCGTCCCCTTTTCACTTTGACTTTTGATACGATTTTCCTCGTCTTTTCGTTTTTTAATAGACTAGGTGGTGACTCCATTTCCTTATCTTTTCTTTGTTTCAATTCTTTTTGGTGTTTTTCGAATCTTTTCCCCTTCCTCGGATTCATTGAATTTGTCGTGGCTTACTGGTCCTAGTGCGATTTCAATCGCATCGAATCATAGTTTCCCCTTGCCAGTATGGTCACAGGAACTGACGACTCTACTGGGGAAACAAGACTCCGACTTTCGTTTTTGGATTTTTTCACTTGTTTGGAATTCCTTATTTGTTTGCCTATTAGATTCGTAGCTTAGTGATTATATCATGCTTTTATGGATGGTGAATGTTTTGCTTTACACAATTATTATCTCACTACACATGCACATGCCATGTCTTATGCTTTTGGTGTGGTGTTTGTTTCTTTTCCATCGTCATGATCACAACACAAGCACATGCCATATTCCTACCTTTTTTTTGATGAATGGTGTTTGCCTTGCCATGATTTGGTTGTTTTCTTCCCCTTTAGTTTTAATTTAAGGAGAATTAGAGACATGTTTGCTCTCCTCCTCTTGTTAAATTAAAAGATTTTTTGCAAGATAAAAACAATGCCTAGGAACAACTAGAGACCATCACACATACTTTCCCTCTCCATGGTTTAATAAAAAAGGACAAGTAAAAATCACTAAACATGTTTGCATGATTGATTCATATAGGTGCATGCATCTTCTCTCCTGTTAAGTCTACCTACAGTTTGTGAAGGCCAGTCTAGGTATTTTCGTTCTATTGCTTTGGCGTAGGGTGTGATATCGGTTTGTCTCCCCTTATTTGGAGTCGTGTCGATGTTAGTAGAGGGTACAACCCTTGCTTTGGCAAGGTCGAGGCTCCCAATGCACCACCATTCCACAACTTTGGCATGGGACGAGACCTTACTTTCTGCCTTGAGTCGAAGGTTTGTTTACCTTGAGAGAGTCTGGAGTAGACAGCTTCCTAGGATACACTTAGATGGTGAGAGAGTGCATGTTAAATGTCATATGCATGTGTGCCATTCATGTCACTTAACAAACATTGCATTGTTTTCTTCTCAGGTTTTGACACCTATCTTTGCCTGTACCATAGGTTCGCGTACGAGTCCTTTGACCAAAGGTCGAGCGCCTCCTTTCTAGTTCTCCTGTTGTGTGACAACTGTTCTCTGCCCCCTTTTTGAGCTATTTGTCGCCTTCGATGATAGCTCGTTATTGGATTTGCTTGTCTTTTTACTACTGTAGCCCCATCCGCACTCGCTCACGTTCCGCCATGGTCCAACACATTAGTGATGCTCTTTCCTCTATCACTTCCTAGGGGATAGCTAGCTTGGTCCCTTCATCCCTTTTTTTTTTGACTTCTGCTGCAGCTTCATCGCCTCATGTTAGCCTTAACTAGGTGCTTGAGACATCTTACCCTCTTGTGTCAGGACATTGGCAGAACTTGTTTGGTCTAGAGCCCGTCACTGAATCCATCACAATGACCACCACTCGCGCTCTAGAGTCATCTGTGTCCTCCCCCTAGTAGGGCCCTTCTGCCTTTGCCACTTAGTCTGCTATGGTAGCCTCTTTGATAGGTTTTGTCCCTTCTGGATAGTTTGTCCCTCCGTTGTCCTCTATTGCGTCAGTTCCACAGATGATTCCACCCCTCGGTACTGTTATCGACGAAAACTCGGCCGTGCAGGCCCAGTATTTCCAAGCACTTGCCTAGAAGTTGCAGGACATGGCCCTCTCCCTTGATTCCTCACTTGTTCCAGCATCTCCTCCCCTTGAGGTTTCGCCGCACTCGGCTTTAGTGCTCTATTCTGCACCCATTGCACCACCACCTTGGTCGTCGCCACAACTCCTCACTAACTAGGTGATGGGGGTGTCGACCCTGCATCCCTCACCATTATCCCACTCTTCACAGCATGTTTCTCGAACACCTGGTGGCTAGTCTCTTGGTTTGGCAGGGGTACAACACTCTTTGATCTCGCTACTGAGACTCGCCCAAGGATAGCAAGTGCTGCCTCCACACTCGGGGTGGATCTGAAGAAGCACCTCGGTGCAACCCATACGGCATATGTGACACCTGCCCTAGTTGCACCAATCTCACCAGTAGCGACCCCAGACACCCTCCTCACTAGAATGAATGATTTGAAAAGAGCACTTTGACAAGTTTAGGATGGGGACTGCCAATCTTTTTAGTTTTGGGACCTCTGCTATTTCCTAGAGGCTACTCTTCCATCGAATTTCTAAGACCCAGACTTCAAAAAATATAATGGAAAAAGCTGCCCAATCTCCCATCTAAGGACATACTACGGAGACCTCGCTCAACTCCAGGCTGATGAGAGATTGTTCATCCGTTTGTTCCAAAAGAGTCTCTCTAGTCCTGCCTTAAAGTGGTTCACTTCTCTAGACATAGCTACCATCTGGGCTTGGAATGGCGTAACTCAGGCATTCCTGGAGTAGTATTCCTTCAACCTGGAGCTAGTCCCCAAGAGGGAGGACTTGGCCGCCACAAAGCAGAAGTCCCTCGAGTCGTTTGAAGAGTACGTCAGGTGCTGGCATGTCCTTGCCTTATAGGTCAAGGATGGACCCTCTAATGAGGAGTTTACATGATCACAGTGGGTTGGCTTCGAGAGTGGAACCAGTTTTGGCCCAACTCGGAGCCTGGTAGCGACGAGGCCGACTTCGTACTCAGGCATTTCCTGTTGGATCTGCTCGCCACGATTTTTTGCGACTCTTCTGCTTATTACATTCACGCTGATTGGCTAGTATATCTAACCAACATGGAGTACCTAGACCATTATGACTAGGCCAGGGCTAGCTACACCTGGCTGATCTGTGGGCTGGACAATGTAGCTAGGCTAGGTCGCGGTCTCATGTGGGACTGTACCCCCGCTCACTGTAAGTATTAGTGAAAATTTATTTTCTTCTTCTTTTCAAAATTTTCTTGATAATAGCTGATAAATGACTTTCCTTCTGTTTGCTTTTGCAAGTATTGGGCTATGGAGCATATTACACGGGGGCATTGCTTTGGTCGTCTCCGAGATGAGCTTCTTCCCCTCCCTCGTCAGTGGGTCGAGCCTGACCACCGGGCTACTGCAGGAGTTTATAGTTACGAGTCCTACTGATATTTGCTGGACTTGGTAGAGCTCAAGGATGTAAGTTTTATTTCCTGGATTTTAATTTCTGCATATCAATTTCAGCCTGCATTGCTTATGACTGTCCTCTTTGTAAATAGGTACACCTGTGCCCATTTTTGAGATATGAAGGGTTCAACTGGGCACCAATGAACTTCGGCTGCATTCTAAGAGATAAGCAAGTGAAATTCTATTGCATGAAAAAGTCGGCCTACTTCCTCCTAGGGCGTGTGGGCATTGATTCCTGAATGAATTTTGCATCCCTACTCCTCCTACAGACATGGATCTCCCGGTCCCGTCTCGTACCACTTCTAGGAGTCGGCACGCTGCAGCCGTGGCTTCTTAAGATAGGCACATTCTTCGAGAAGTCAACTACACTGATTATCTAGCATGGTATAGGTAGGTTGGGAAGCCCTACCTTTTTGAGGAGGCCATGCGCGATAGTCAGCGTGGGATGTGGTATGCCTCCAAATGTGCCAAGGTAAATCCTTGTACTCTCTGCTTGAATAAATTTGCTCCATATAGAAGGCTTAATCTAACACTTGTTTTACTCCCACAGGGCTTCGGGGAGTAGTTTGCCTCCTTCTACGAGGACATTAGGCGGAAACGGGTATGTCGCCTTTACTTTACTTGTGAATTTCATCTTGATTATACCATAAACTCGCTTGATAAATTTGCAAAATTTGTGCAGGAACTGCGGTGGTAGAATATCATACGGGTACTTTCTTTGACTTTCCTTTAATTGCATGCTTTGGTACTGTTGTAAATCTAACATTCTTTTGAGAATTTTTCAGTAGGACTACCCAGCCAACAAGGTGAATGTGGCCAACAGTGAAGAATTCACCTTGGAAGTGTCTGAGGAGGACCGTTCCGACACTGAGGTTTCATAGAGGGTCCTGAGTTCTTCTGTCCGTTCTCAGTCTGAAAATCGGTCTTTCTATGGGTTTCTCATTTACTTATATGAAATGTCGGCTTCTCAGTCTTTTCTGTACACCTAAGGGCGATATGTCATGCAATGCTACATGCAAATGGTGCCTTATGCTAAATAGGGGTGCATGGATTGTAGGGTGTATCCTAATGCTCAAAAAGGTCACCCGTGCAATGGGTCAAGCACCGGTGCAAGGATGTTGCACAAATATGATCAAAGATCCAATAATTAGGGTGATTTACAATCCCGGATGCCGCACCGGTGTAGGGATTTGCTCTATCCTGGTGGTCTTAAAAACAGTATCATCTTAAGCTGGAAACATGCATGCAAAGACATGTAATACTAGAGAATCAACACCAGGAAAATCAAAGTCAAAAGCATCCGGGAAACCATGCAAATTATGATGCAAACAGGGTGATTTACTCTCTGACCAGACTGGTGCACCAGAGTGGTGCGCCAGAATGGTGCTCTAGTAAGGTGCGCCACGTTGGTGTGCCAGAATGGTGCTCCCCAGAAACCTTGAATCAGACTACAGTCTGATTCAAAATCTGGTCCAGATTTCAGAGATCTATGGCTTTTCTTTAACCCAGATCAGTTACACAGATAATAAGTAACAGAAACATGATGAGATACAAACAAATGAATGTCTTTTATCACTAGTTTCAAATCATGCCAAATCATAGGTTGATGACTGCATACATGCTTAGGACTTCTAAAGAATATGTATGAGTTAATAAGGTCAATGATCTTATACAAATGATAAACACATAGAAAGCATATTGGCTATTGATATGAGTGCATGAATCATGATTCTCTATGTGAAAGAAATATAGATGAAAGACAAATTTGCAGCATAAAATCAGATTATCCATGAAGTTTATGACATGCTTTATAAATAAAAGAAGGGAGATGAACCTACCTTGCCCAAGGTGTTCCTTCTTAGAAAACTCAAGATAATACTTCCTTGTTGCTTTGGAGAGGCTGGAGATGCTCTAGAAGGCCAAGATATTCTCAAGAAAATGAGAGAGAGTTGCTGGAGTAAGTGGATAGCTTGCTTAGGATTAACCAAGTGTCCTAAATGGTTGCCAATGGAGGTCCTTTTATAGAGTTCCACAAGGGTAACTCCCATGGGATGCAGACAGCCTCGCAAATGAAGAGCCTGGCGTAGATTCGTAGGGAATATCCGTTGGTGAGGGTTACAAGTACGGGAGATGGAAAACCAACAGTCAGCACCCTGAAAAGTGGTTGTGCGCCAGCTTGGTGCGCTAGGATGGTGCTCTAGATAGGTGCGTCACCTTGGCGCTCTAGCTAGGTACGCCACTATAGTGCTCCTGCTTGGTACTCCAGTCAAGTGCTCCACATTGGTGCTCTCCCTAGCTATCTGAATTGCCAATTGGGCCACGGGCTTGCTATGGGCTTGTGGTCGGTTTATGCAATGATCTCTGGCTAGTTAAAAATGTCAAATAGGATTTGAAAGTGGTTGAGCTTCTTGCATCCAAAGCAACATCTGGAGAGTTTACTTATGAGCCACCTCAAAATCGGGGTGTCTACAATATTACTTCGTATTCTCCAACGAAATCTACCGCCTCTCCTACTGCAAGCACCATTCTCAAGCCCTCAATCCTCCTTGAAGCTTCATTTTTGCTCTTCTGGTGCCGGTTACGCTCTTTCTCGGCTTGCAATGGTATGTGTAGACACCGCAATTTTGAAGTCACTTGGCAGCAAGCTCCTTCGGATGATACTCTGGTTACGACCACCAAAACCCTAACCTACTCAAGCCCAATTAGGCCCATGCTAGCCCACTCTGACCCAATTAAACTTGAAACCAAACAAATGAAATTAAATCCACTTAAAATCCATTTAAAAACACACTTAAATACATTTAAAACCCACTTAAAATCCAATAAAACCCTAATTAATCAAATAAAAACCCTAATTAAGTAAAATGAAATTAAATCCACTTAAAT
>JAMKQA010103969.1:0-14629 GCA_024699735.1 Posidonia australis | reverse complement strand
AGACATCCGACCTTCCCATTTGCATCCCATGCATTCATCCTTTTGTGGTTTTCCTCGTCTTTCCCTTAAAAGACTAGGTGGCGACTCCCTTTTCTTTTTCTTTTATCCTTGCGCCTTCGCCATCATTGGCATGGCTGTGGTCTTCTCCTCTCCACCTCCTCCTTCCGGGTCAGGCGGACGGTCAGACGGACACGGTCACAGTTATCCTCCGCACGATTAAGCAAACTTGACACCCATGGGAAACTATAACGAAAGGAGTTTTGAAAATTTGGGCATTCTGTAAAATTAACTATGACCTACAATACAAGCAATTAATTACAAAAAGGCTAATGAAGCAGAGAAATATGAACAGCAAGAGGAAGAAGTAAAACAACAACTATGGTATTAAAAAACATACCTTATCCTCACGAAAAGCCTTCATCAGGTGGTTGGGTATGTCTATCACCTTCTCCACAGCAAAAAAAAGAGGAAGAGAATGATGGAAGTTTCATGGCTAAAGCAAGAGGGAGGAGAAAATCTCGGAATAGGGAACGATGACATCTGAGAAGCCCCTAAGGCCCCTATTTATAAGCCCTTGTTAAAGCAACCCGAATTTGAGTCTAAATAGGAGAAGACTCTGCTAGTCGCCCCCGCCATAGACGACTAGATATGGCACCTAATCAAGAGGTGACATGTTGTGCCACCTATATGACAGGCGACTAAATTGAAGTGCCACAGAGCCTGGCGACCAGAATCACCTGCACTTACTACCTTGTCGCACAAACGCATTCATCCCACCGTGAGGTTACATCAAGTCCCACCGTGTGCATCACAACAAAGTTCCACCGTGAAACTACATCAAGTCCCATTGTGTGCATCACGTCTGTCCTACCACGAGGCAATATCAAGTCCCATCGTGCACGTTAAAGACCCCAACCGTGCATCACATCAAGCAACCGGCTTCTGCCTTTGGAGCCTCGATCGTGTACATAGACACAGCCTTGACCAAGAGACAAAACCCTGGTTTGGTAAAGGAAAGATTCACTCCTTCACCCGGTTCTTCTTTCATAGTACCCCTTTACTTATCAAGTCGAGTTGTGGGACAACGGTCCTTTCTCGAGAGTGCTGGTCACAATTGAGGCTGGAAAACACTTGACCACAACAAATTACATTCATGCATCTTACATATGTCTGTATGGCTAGGGACCACCCATACCCCACTGGCCTAGCCTGTCATACAGACCATTCATTGCATTGTGTGTTGACCATTTGTGTGCCTGAATCATACATCCATGCATTTAGGAATCATGCATTGGAAGTGGAGGCATTAATGGAACCTTGTTCTTCAAGACATAGAAGTCCTTAGGATTGTGATCCTCCCAGAGCCAATTTAGTCCCACTAATCCTTTTGTTATTCCAATCCGAGTAAACTCTCAAACGAGAAGCCACAATCCCTTTTTATTTTCGATCGGCGCTAGGGTACTTGCCCCACGATCATCCCCTTTTCACTCCTGGTCAGCCACGGTTATGCCCCCTCGACCATTCTTAGTTTCTGCCTAGTTGAAGTGACATCTCTACATGGTTGACATGGTCTTGACATCCATTTGTGACACATAGCTCCGAAACTGACTAGGCCCCTTCATGACTGAGCCTTTAATATGATGGAAATGTTAAATGAACCACTTGGATGTGTGACCAACTCCCGAAATCGAGTCGGTTCCCTCCTTTATTCTTCCTTTAATGGTCCAAACGTGGCGGACCATTTGAGAGCGAGCTCCCTTTCCAGGAAATGCTCAATGGAGTTAACATGGAGCCAATCTTGTTCTAAGATCACCTCCAAGGAGGGGCATCTATAGATATCCCATTTTCACATTTCCTTGAATCCATCTAGGATAGGAACCTTTGAGCTGTCTTGAATCACAAGACTGACGATTTTCTACTCTATCTTTTAGATATTCCATGTTTTCCTTAAGAACACTCTTGATTTTACTTAGTTCAAGGTTGTTAGCTATGGTAGAGCTGACCCACTCAAGTTAGTGGCAAGCTTGAGGCCCTTGAACGTTTTGGTAAGTCGCTAGCTATGGTAGGACTAACGCTCTCATCTTACTCAAATTGATGGCAAATTTGAGTACCCCAAACATAAAGAAGATGTTTTTTATGATTTCATGAGATTTCTGAGTATTTTTTAGGCTTTTGAGAGACTTCTCTGGATTTAATGTAAAATACAGGGGGTAAAATGCAAAAAACCAAATGGTGCCTTCGAAAGCGGCGACTAATCTAGACGCCACAATAGGAGGTGACATATCTTGTCGCCAATCATATAGGCCACTAGATCATGGCGCCAATCCAGCCAGTGCGTGACATCCTAGGTCTTCCTCTCGTAACAACATGTCATCCTGGACTTTAATATAATATATGGGATATTTATAAATATTATCATGATTTTTCCCATGATTACTATAATTTCTAGGACTTTCTAAGTATTTATTTATTTGTGGAATATCATATAAATCTTTATTAATGCCAGAAAATTCCAAAAATTCTAATATAATGGATAACATTAAGATTAATATCATATATTTTATCATGGTTAAAAACTAGATATGGTATTAATTATTAGTTTTTCAATGCTAGAATTATCTATAATTTAAAAAGATAATTCCAACATGTGCTTAACTTCCGAAATTTATTTAATTACGAGTCTATAATTTTCTAAGGATATATTTAATGCACGTAATTGTTGGAGATTTTATCTCTTAAATTCAATTTAATTTTGAATTTGATTAATTAAAATTCAATTTTAAATTCAAAGAACCTTCTAGAAAATTCTAGCGATTTTGAGAGTTTGAAAAAGTTAGGACAAGTCATTTACAATTGCATGATATTTGTTGAGATAGTTTTGGATTTTTTTTCTTTTTTAAATGAGATGATATTTAGAGTTCGATGCCCAAGGGAGCGGTGACTAGACCAAAATAAGTTTTTTTGGCTATTTTCTCGCAATGGAAAATAAAATATCTTGGGTCGTCGCCTACCCTAACGATGAAGTCAAAATATCTCATTTTCCAATTAATTGCTTCTAGCAGCATTCAAAATTCGTTTTGACGAGATCTCTCACATCCGAGACTCTTTAAATAGACCCCTAGACCCCCCAAGTCTGAGAAGGCCTTCTAATTTCTAAGAGAGTCTATTCAGAGAGAGTAACCCTTTGTGAAGCCCTACCGGAGTCCCACGAGGAGCCCTCTGATCTTCTCTTCAGCCCCAACTCTTGTTCGTGCCTCAGCTTCCTCATCCATGTCACATCCAAAAGGGTGAAGGGAGTGTCATTCTAGTGTTCCTTTTTCATTTTATCATCATATTTCATATTAGATCCATTGCATATACATATGGGGATAACCTTCGATTAGTATCTAGGTCCATTAGTCATGTTTTTCTACATTCTTTTGATGCTTGCTTATTTCACCTCAATCTAATTCAGATTTGTTTGTTTTGAAGGGAAAAAGGGAGTTACGTCACATGAGGAAGCTACCAAATAACATCCAACCGTTAATTCGGTGAGCCAAGAATCCACAATCTTAACCTCTACATCAAATTAGGGGCAGACTCAAGGTGACTTCATCTTCCTACATGTACAAGGACCACTAAATTCTACCTTGTCAGTGGCTTGCATGGATTTGGAAATGTTCCATAACCTCTACAAACCATCGTACCCCAATTTTAACACCTAAAATCCGATCAAACTCGCTGGAATTCAATCCGAACTTTAAGTCTAGACCATTAGCCATCAACAGATGTTGTTGAGCTCCATCCTCTATAAAACGACCTCTACACCAACGAGAGTTGGCCCAGGACTCTCTCTAGCACTCTGGCCTTTGCTCTCTAGACTCCCATCTCCCTTACTCTAGCTCCTCGAGTTTCCACATCGAATTAGAGCTTGAGCACCCATCGTTGGAATTCTCCAGCGACACCCCGACCCAATCATCCACAACATCCCATCCAGTTCAGACGATCCCTGTCTGAGCTCCACTGCCCCCTAATCCACTTACCCCTAGAGCATGTGTGTGAGTTGTTCTAGAAGCCAGAGTATCATCCTCCCACCATCATTAGAACCCAAAACTAAACGCCGACGAGCACCTCCAACTAGCAGTAGCATCTGCCTCCAGTCGAGCCAATTCACATCCGTCCTCCACAAGTAAGCTTCTTATATTGCTCCAGTAGTTCGTCCCTTGCCTGAGCTTGGACTAACTATGTGTTTTCTGTCATTTACATCGTCGGATTTTCATTTTTTCCTCTATCGTCGCACTACATGCATCGGCAATGTACTTGTGGCTTTGGGTGAGATTTTGGCCATTGATTTTGAATCTTGTACATCACCAAATTGTCTCGTCCACTCACGATGTTGAGAGCTCGACGCCCATTGGCCCACAGACCTGTCGACCACCTTCGCCATGACGGACAGACGAAGAACTCACTGAGCTGGGTAAAGACAAGCTGCATTTTGTTTTTTCCTGACATACATTGCATCCATATAGATTGCCCAAGACCTCCTTCCCTCCAGTTCACCTCTGCAACCCCAGATAAAGCCCGTCGACCACTACCATGGTCAGAGAGCTCTGTTCTAGTGAATCTTCGATGAGCTAGGTGGGTGGAGAGATTCAAGCGATCACTGCATGTTTTGTTTGCTCCATTGTATTCCTGTCATCATGTTCTAGCTTATCCGATGTTTCTTTAATTTATATCATCGTTTTATCGAGCTCAATTGGGTGATGAAGTTATATGTTGTTGAACTGTAAAAAGTGAAGCATGATTTGCCAGTAGGCCATTGTAGCACGCATCCTAAGTGGATAGATCTAGCACTACACCCCTGCGCAAGTATGCGACATGACTTGCTAGAGGTTTAAACAGTTTACAAAGCACATGTTGATCTTTCTTCCTGATTCTTATATGATTTTCTTGCTTCTGTATTGTTTCCAAAGCATGTTTTACTACATCTTAGCATGGCATCTTGCATCTCACCTTAAGGCACACATCATTTTGGCATCCTTTGCCTACATTGGCCATTTTGCAAGTGAGTTAAACGAAGAAAGACTGATTTCAGGGTGCATGGGGGTGCCTAACACCTTTCCCACATATAATAGGAATCCTTACCCTTTCTCTAGTATGCAATGACCAAAATGATATATTCATTGGCATGGATTCTCGTATTTTACACATATTTCCTCTTTTTTTATCGCATTCTCTCTTTTCTTCACTTTTCCTCATCTACCAATTCCAATAGACTAGGTGGCGACACTGTTTTCTGTCCTTATCCTTTCTTTGTCTCTTTTTGGTGTTTTCGAGTCAAATATCCTTCCTCAAATTCACCAACTTCACCATGGCCTTCGAGCCTGATTTTCCCACCCAGCCCTTGCATTGATGACCTATTCAATCAACTATAGTCTGCATCAGTATTTTCGAATATTGATCTGAGATCAAAGTTTCGCCAGTTAAGGATACAAGACTCAAACATTCAAAAGACTACAATCTGGATGCGATATGGCCACTATGAGTTTACGATTATACCCTTCGACTTAATCAATGCGCATGTTGTGTTTATGAACCTAATGAATAGGATATTCATTCCTTTTCTAGACCAATTTGTGGTGGTATTTGTGAATGATGTACTAGTCTATTCTCCGAATGTGGAGACTCATGCCTTACACTTGAGGGCAGTGTTAGATACTCTAAGGCAACATCAATTGTATGCCAAGTTCTCTAAGTGTAAATTCTAGCTGAGCGAAGTTATGTTCCTTGGTCATTTGATTTATGGAGAAGGCATCAGAGTGGATCCTACCAAGGTGAAGGCAATAAGTAGTTGGGAGAGGCCCAAGACAATACCAAAGATTAGAAGCTTGTTGGGTTTGGCAAGCTACTGTAGGAGGTTCATCAGGGATTTCTCTTCTATAGCTACACCTTTGACAGAGTTGACAAGGAAGGGAGTTTCATTCAGTTGCGACCACGATTATGAAGCGAGCTTTAATGAGTTGAAGGCTTGTCTAGTTTCAATACTCATGTTGACTCTGCCTTCTCGAAGTGGTGGCTTCACAATGTATAGTGATGCTAGTAGTGTTGGATTGGGTTGTGTTCTAATGTAGCATGGCAATGTCATAGTGTATACTTTCCACCAGCTGAAGGACCACAAGAAGAAATATTCGACCCACGATCTGGAGATGGCTACCATAATGTTTGCTCTTAAACTCTGGCAACACTATCTATATGGAGAACAGTTTGAGGTCTTCACTGATCATCAGAGTCTGAAGTATATATTCACTTAGAGGAACCTTAACTTGAGGTCGCACAGGTAAGTGGAGTATCTGAAGGACTATGATTTTAGTATGTCCTATCACCCTAGGAAGGTCTACGTAGTTGTCGATGCTCTGAGTCAGCGTACGCACGTAATGATGAGCCTGATGGTCAACGAGTGGACCATGCTAGAGGATCTAGTGGTTTGTAGGCCCAAGAGACAAGTTCGGGGAGTAGTTGGCACTTGGGTGGCCAACCAATTTGTTCACCCTAAGTTGGTGAAGTTAATTATTGCCTGTCAGCAGCCTGATCCTTTTGTTCAGGCTATCTTTGAGAAGCTGGAGGTTGGTGGAGAGTCACATTTTTCTATTGAGGCATATGGAGAGCTAAAGTATAATCTACGCCTGTATGTGCCCTAATATGAGGAGGCTAGGCAGAGGTAGCTAGATGAAGCTTATCTATCTAAATACACCATTCATCCAAGAAGTACAAAGATGTATAAAGACCTAAAAAGGAATTTTTCGTTGTCTGGTATGAAAAGAGATGTTGCTGACCATGTGACGAAGTATATGACTTGCCAGCTAGTCAAGGCAGAGTATCAAAGACCTGATGGGACTTTGAAACCATTAGACATCTTCATGTGGAAGTGGCAACACATCTCCATGGAATTTGTGACTAGTTTTCCACGTACAAGGAGAAAGAATGACATAGTGTGGGTGATTATCAATCGACTAACCAAGTCCACACACTTTTAGCAATCTAGGTGAATCTTCTAATGCATCAATTGGAAAAATTATATGTGTCAGATATTATCCAGTTGCATGGTATTCCTATGTCTATTGTGCCTGACAAAGACACAAGATTTACCTCAATGTTTTAGAGAACTCTATAGGAATCTTTTGGCACGGTGCTCAATTATAGCATAACATTCCATCCTAAATCAAATGGTCAGACAGAGAGGACCATTCAAACATTGGAGGATATGCTCAGAGTATGTGCCCTAGATCTACAAGGGAGTTGGGAGTACCACCTGTCGTTGATAGAGTTCGCCTACAACAACAACAATCACTCGAGCAATTGGATGGCACTATATGAAGTCTTATATGGTAGACCATGTAGATCGCCCGTTTATTGGAGTGAAGTAAGTGAACACCAGCTATTTGATCTTGAGATTATGCAGCTATACATGGACATGGTGGATTTGATCTGCAATAGGCTGGCGGCTGCATAGAGTTGGCAAAAGAGCTATGACGATTGGGGGCAGAGGCTGTTGGAATTTCTGGTGGGAGACTATGTGTTCTTGAAGGTGTCATAGACCAAGAGCGTAATGAGATTCAAGAAGCATGGGAAGCTGAGTCTCTGCTATATTGACCCGTACAAAATCACGTAGAGGATTGGTGAAGTTGCATATAGATTTGATCTACCACCAGAGTTGTTATCAGTTCATGACATATTCGATGTCTCCATGCTGAGGAAGTGTCTAACTGACACGTCTCAGGTGATTTCAGTTCAAACTAAGGCACTCTAAGAGGATTTGTCCTTTGTGGAGGATGTTGCCCAGTTCATTGACTAGAGGAGCAAGTGTTGCTGAACGAAGTGATTCCACTTATTCTTGTGTGATAGCAGCATCATGGAGCTAAAGAGGTCACTTGGGAGTATAAGGATGCCATCCTAGCCTAGTACCCATACCTTTTGCCTATTAGTGATTTTGGGGGCGAAATTCTTTTGTAAGGTGGTTAGAATATAATACCTGAAAATTCATTACCTTGTAATTATTCAGTTTAATGAATTTTATTGTAGGCAAATGTACGGGCATGAGGCCCATTTCAGTAATTTAGTGGCTTTGTGCTTTGGCCTTGGTGTTGTGTGCCTTATTTTCTTGTGTGGGACTATGCTTTTTCCTATGTATGGGCATGTAAGTGATGATTGGTTGTTGTGCCATGTAAGGTGGGTAGCTAGGGACGTGTAGTTGTGTGCATGTGTTTTGAGTTGTTGTTGAGCACATGCACAACTACCTTTGGCCTGTGCATATAAAAGAGAAGGAGAAGGACGTAGCTTCCCCGACATTGCACCTCCTCTTGCCCTCTTCCTTCTTCTCCCTCCACCTCCATGAACGCAGCATCGACGAGGCAATGAGAGCTCCGGAACCTCCTTCTCCCCATGCCCCTTCCTCTTCCTCTTCCTCTTCTCCTTCTCCTCCTTCCTTCTTCGTTGTCGACAAGAATGAGAGAGTGTGTGAGACAGAGGGTGGTGGCAACACTGAGCTCGACCGAGCACCCTCACCTATGAGGACCTCCAATCTTCGTCCTTGAGGTACACACCTCACTTTTATCTTCTTAAATGGCATGGAAATGATTAGCTTTTCATGAATTCAATGCCTAGCAGTGATTTTAAGATTTTAGAGAATTTATGGTGAATTTAATGGTATTAAATGCATGTCTTGTCACTATTCATTCATTTTAAGCTTTGTGGTTTTGAATTTTAATATCTTAAGATATGGTGAATCGTTTTTGGTAATTTTCATGACCAATGGTAGTGTGCATGAATGTCTTCAATTTGGCCTTTTTGTGGAATTTTTGGTGAATCGTGTTGAGCGTGGCTCAAGTCCCCTTTTCAGGTGGTTTTTGGGTTAAGGCTGACTATTCTTCTGCAATTGGTAAAATAAACATGCCGAATTTACTTGCTTTTAGATTTTCCTACACCTAGAAATTGGCATACCAAATCCATTTAATGTACTAATTTGGCTTTCGAGAAATTGGCCCTGAGCTTCGATTTTCGGTATACCAACCCATTTCAGCATGCTGAAATCTAGCCCAGAACCAAGTTCAATCAACCATTCTGTTTTGATTTGCTGAATCAGTTGCTGAAATCCAGCCCATAACCAAGTTCAATCAACCATTTTGTTTTGATTTGCTGAATCAGTTCCCTGAGCCCAGATTTGATCAACCATTCTATTTTAGTCTACCAAATCAGGCCTCTAAACTGATTTTAAGTGGATTTTTAGTCAGTTTCGCAATTTGGTTTTATATGATTAAATGGTAGGGTGTTTGTTGGGCCAACATGGTAATTTAAAAATGGTTTTGAAAATGATTTCAAGAAAATGTGATAATGTTTGGAAAAGAATTTCCCGTAGTTTTGTAGTGGAGCAAGATAACGGAGGACCATGCTACCTGGACCAGAGAATGTGACGACATTCTCAAGTGGTCGAGCATGTCACCTAGGTTGAGGTTGGAGACCAATAGGCTACAAGCAAGCCGGATTTGTTGTCTTTAGTACATATAGTCGGAGTCTCCTAGTTGTTCATTGCAAGCTCTTGGTAGTCTAGATGCTTTAATTAGCCTTTAACTTTTTTGTAAATTGAGCATTTATTTATGTTTAATTTATTTGGGTTAATAGATCTTGGTGGTAGTAACATGGGTCATTACAAAGCTAGAGTGCCCCACCTGCTAAAAGAGAGCTACCCACAGCATGTGAGTCCTAGTAGGGTCTATTGAGTCAAGGGCATCCTCCTCCTTTCCCAGTAGACATGAAGCTTTCCTATATACCTAAGGTTAAATAACAAAGTCACTCATCTTAAATCAACCTACTTGTGTAAAACTCTTGTGTAGGTCCCATTTAACATCTAACCAGGGACATGTCAGCTACCCTCTAGTTGAACTCACATAAATCTACTACAGCTGCATCTAAAATCTAGTTTCATCCACCAAGAACATGCCAACTGCTCTTTGGCCATGACCTACACATCAGGCGCACAACAGGACACAGACCTACTATGCATTGAACAGAACATCCGAACAAGAGTCTTTACCCAGGGGCATTTAAGCTGCTCTCTAGAAAAGGGGACTACTCTGAGAAAACTTAGCACAGAATCGCACTTCCAGAATGACCATTAAACGTGCATTCTTTCAAAGAAGTGACTATGACTGCATGATGACTACAGAACTTGTAGAGCCACAACTACAACTGGCCGTTATAGTAGGCCAAACCTTGAGTGTAGAGTATCAATTTTCACTCCAGCAAGCAACAAACATTCCATGTCCCTACAAGCACCAAGCATAAACAAGCAACATACAACAAGCAGCCAGCGTGCCACCTAGGTCTAACATTCTATATATTCAGTGCCCTCAAAAGTAGTGTAAGATCATGTAGCAACAGCCATCCAGGATGCACTCGTAGACAAGTTCCCATAGCAAACTCTATTGGCTAAACCAACCAATTGGGCCCCTGGCATTCATTTTTTTCTCTGTCTATGGCAGCTTACCTCGATACCAGGGGCATCTTTTTGCCCTAGTATCTCCTAACCTACCCACCTATCTTGCTCTAGCACTATCATTCCTTTTGACACCAAGTGCATATTAGCTATCCTTTGGTGTCGCTCTGCTCTTCTATCCTCAAGTTGACATCCCAAACTGTCACAGGATCATCCTCAGACCTTTACCTTACCTCAGGGTTTGGTATTCCCAGTACATCCTTCCACTACGGTCAGTAAGTCTGAAACTTACCACACCTTTCTCTTGTAGTCAGTAAGTCTGAAACTTACCATATCCTCCTTTGTGGTCGGTAGGTCTGAAACTTACCATATCCCTCCTTTTACAGTCAATTAGTCTAAAACTTACCATAGCTTGTTGTCAGGCTTCGACCTATCGATATCCTCCTACTCGTCGTCAGGCTTCCACTTGCCAATATCCTCCTACTCATTGCCAAACTTTGACCTGCTGATATCCTCATGCTCATCACTAGGCTTCGACCTGCTGATATTCTCCTACTCGTCGTCAAGCTTCCAACTTGTCGATATCCTCCAATTTATTGCCAGGCCCTTAACTTGTCCATATTCTTCTCTGCTCCTTTGGCTAACAAGTCTGAAAGCTTGTCATTCATCCCTTCCTATGGTCGGTAGGTCTGAAACTTACCACATTCTATCTTTTCCTGCGGTCGGTGAGTCCAAAACTTACCACATCTTGTTACCTCCTTCGGCCCTTCCTTGGGCTAGTATCCCAAACTACCCAAACATCATCTGTTAATTGTCTCATAGGCTGGTATCTCAAACTACTTAGACAACATCCGTCTATTGTCTTTGTTCGGTTGGCAAGTCTGATATTTTACTATGCCCTTTCCTTCTCCTTGGGTTGGTATCCCAAACTACTCAAATGATATCTGTCAACTATCTACTTGGCGAGTCCCATGACTTGTCATGCCCCCTTCTTTAGGTTGGTAGCCTTAACTACCTAGTTGACAACCATCAAACTATTCAAAGATGGTCGGCAAGCCCGATAGTCTTGCCATGTCCCATGTCTTGCATCCCTTCTTAGGGTTGGTAGCCCTAACTACTCAATTGACAACCGTCAAACTGTCTAACATCCCGACTGGCAAGATAGATTGACTTGCCATGCCCCTCCTCTCCTTGGGTTGATAACCCTAACTATCTAGTCGATGAGTCTGTCAATTTATCATGGCCCTTTTGTTGGTCAGCAAGCCCATTAGTTTTGTTTGGCACCCCTCTTTGCACAAATTTGGCAGCTTCTCATGCCCTTTATGAGCTGATTGGCTGTCAACTTGGCACCTAACATCAAATTGCATCATTCATCAACATGCATCATTAGCATTACATGCATTATCATAGGTATCATATATACTTCAACATTACACTAGGTAGACATCCAAGACTATCAATACTCCAGCATCCAACATTCACATCAGTATCATGTAGAATTGCACATAGTCCCCAACAGAACTTAGCGCACACCAGCATCAGCACACACCATTTATACTAGCATGCACCATTTCACATACATTAGAATGCATCATCAACATTCGTGTCTCAACATTGTTTTAGCATTAATATTTGCATCTCGACAACAAGTCATGACTTTTGGTGCATTTGTCAAATAAGTGAATCAATGCCAATAGTAAACACCACTCTCCCATAGGCTTCAAGCGAGGTGTCTTGTCAATCTTGAGCATTGATCTTGATTCCCTTGACCTTTGTCAAGGAGGGACATCTGTAGACACCTTGTTTTTACAACCACTTGTTGGCAAACTCCTTCGAAAGAACTTGCTCCAACTGCGATGAGGCATTACCTAGAACTGAAGTCAACCTAATATACTAAAACATATCTATCACCTAAAAACCACTCAAAACCACAAACCTAAGCCCGTTGATGGTCAAACATGCAAGGAAATAGGCCCAAAATTCATGCAACAGGCCCAGCAATAGGACCATTGCATGTGCTTTGCGTGGTCTACTACCGTGGATCAGGCACAGGGATTATGACTGCATGTCATGGTCACAGATGCTCTGAGTCAATAGTAGCAACTGAAGGATCGTTTGGTCAATCCACATTTGGACCACCGATTTCTTACTTCCTATTGACTCGCATGGATTTGAGCATGTACCTTGACATTCTTAGACCATCACACCCCTCATTCATGTTTAAATCCCAATCCAATCCTTAGCCATTCAATCTCAACCACCCATTTCAAGTTTGTCACACATCAACGTCTTCCATGCACTCCCACCTCCTACAGATCTCCCTCCACCTCATCCACAATGAGGTTGCCCATGAAAGCCAATGACTTGGCCTTTAGAAGCCTATTGTCTACCCACCTCTCACTGGAGAAGGCCACTACACAAGCCATCGGAAGCCAACCACCTCCAAAAGCTAACTTTCTGCACTACAGTCCACCACTGAGTGCCTGCAGCCTCTTCTCTACACCACAAATCAACCTTCTTGCCTCCACCATCAATGTTTGAGCAGCCACACTCGGAGTATGCCGTCAACAAGAGGAGAGACATCTAGCTATAACACAGGTAGGCACACCTTCTCAAGCCTTAATTCTCTTGTCCTTTGGCATCGTCATGTTTCCTCACTACTAGTCCATGTTTTGTTGTGTTTTCTTGTGTTCACATCCATTTGCTTGCTAATGATGTGTTCATTGTCTACATGAGGCCAATGGCCCTTGAATGTGGATGGAGGTACGTTTAGGCATTTGTTTCTCTTCCTCATCTCCTTCCTATGTCGTCCCAAAGGAGATGGAGCCTGAAACTTGTGGTCCTTCCCATGTTCGTCAAGTATAAGGCAAACTCCGACGAACTTGACGAGGATGGAAGAGGAGCAACTGATCTTTATCCTCATTGTATGTTTCACCTTTTCTTCCTTCCTCCACCCTTTGATGACGTCAAAACAAGTTACCCGAGCTCATGGTCTGAATCCATGGCTGTGAGAGCTGACCAAACCCAATAGTGAGCGAGGGAGGTCGGGAGGAGGGTACATGCCTCCTTAATCCCTGTATGATCTTTACATATGTATACATCGTTTACATTGTTTTGATCTGTCATTGTCACTATAAGAAAATAGGGCTTTTGTAATGACCATGTTTTAGAAGTGGTGCTTAAGTCAGATAATTAAGGTGAAATTCAGGTGTGTTGAGCATTAAGGGTCCGAGTGCCCAATGTGGGACACGTTCTCAATAGTGTCTGACATTGGATTGTTTATTTCTGGCCTTTTTGGTGTGGTGTGGTCTAGGTGTTGTGCCGGCCCTAGTGGGAGTTTTGAGGATTTATCCCGTGCTCTAGTGGCAGATCTTGGTTTATACGAGCCACGTGGACGTGGAAGGCCGCGTGGTCCAGTTTTGTGCTTGCGGCTTCCTTTCTTTCTCTTTCCTTTCCTTCTTTCTTTCATCCTCCTTCCCCCAGGCCCCACCCCTTCCTCTTCTTCTTCTTCTTCTCCCGTGCATGGGAGAGGGAGAGAAAAGGGAGAGGGGAGGCGGGAGGGAGAGAGGGCTATGAGAGAGAGAGAGGGAGATGGTCGGGAGGAGGAGGATGCAGCTTCGCCGTGCCGCCATCGTCGCATGGAGGAGGGAGTAGCTCATGGTTGAAGGAGGAGCATCGCCATTCGTCTTGTGCCGCCTTGTCTTTTGTGAAGGTACGCACCTTGTAGATTTTCTTTCGATTCCAAATTTGTGTCATAGGTGCATGTTAGTGTGTTGGTAATTGTAGTAATTTTATTAGAATTTATTGTGCATTTGTGGGTCATGTATGGCCATATTTATGATTTGGGGTAAATAGTGTCCCCTTTGTGTTTTCTGTTAATTTCTTGAGATCTGCTTTATGGATCTCGGTGTTGCTTGTCTGGTGCGACCGTGCCACCACAGCTCTGGAGAGGAGGGGGAAGGAGACCACAGTCATGCCGAGACGGCGAGGGCGCGAGACGGGACGAGAGGGGAGAGAAATGGAGTCGCCACCTGGTCTTTTAATGGAAAGACGAGGAAAACCACAAACGATTCACTAAAAGTGAATGAATGAGATGCAAACGTGAAGGCCGGATGTCTACTAACCAGAGGATGGGTAAGGATTCCTATTACGCACGGGGAA
>JAMKQA010103967.1:0-14621 GCA_024699735.1 Posidonia australis | reverse complement strand
TAGCCTTCAACCCCAAAATCACATTTTCCCCACAAACATGAATCCTAACCGCATGATCTCTACATTCTCATGCAATACAACACATTTCCATCATTCCTACTATTTTTCTACAATTTTCCATGCATTTATCACAATTTTCATGCAATTAATCCTACTGTTAACAAAACAGCAAACGGAGGAAAGGGATGGGGTCACGTACCTGGCACAGCACACGGCGACCTTCCCCACACCCCGGCGAACCTCCTCGCGCCCCGACGGAGTCTCCTCTGCCGGTGGAACGCACGGGCGGCTCACCACCTCTTCCCATCTTGCGTGCCTCAGCTCCCTTTCTTCTCTTCCTTTCCTTTCTCGCCGCACTCTCCGTCTACCCACTCCCGCCTCCCTCTCTTATTTCCACCACCACTCACTTGGCGCTGATCACCCATCCCGTCGGATGAGATGCGGAGGCACGGGCCTCCGTCGCTAGTGGCACGGGTGGAAGAAGAGAAAGAAGAAGACGAAGAATGGGTGGAAGGGCGTGGCTCGTGAGAGAAAAGAAGGAGAAAGAGGAAGAAAAGAAAAGAGGAAAGAACGACACGTAAACCGAGGCAACTATGCATCCTCAAACCGGACTCCACATGGATCCCAAATCACAAGCAGATGCACAGAAATCCAACCACAACCTCACACAACCAAGAAACAACAGATTATCCATTAATAAACAATTATACACAACATTGCAAATAATTACATGGTTTATAATAAAAATGGATAATCAGGCCCAGATGTCACAATACAGATCACAAGAGCCAGAAGTATACCTTCACTCAAAAGGATCTAAACCTTTGGTAGAGGTGTTGGGTGGAGTATCTCAAAGATTACAACTTTAACCTGTCGTACCACCCAACAAAAGCAAATGTGGTTGCAGATGCTCTAAGCAGACACACACATGTTATGGCCAGCTTAATGATCCATAAATGGAAATTGCTAAAGGGATTAATGGAGTGTAGACCTCGGAGACAGCCTCAGGGAGATACTAGAGTTTTTTTGGCCAACTTGTCTATTCGCCCAAGGATGATTGAAGTGATTGTCGCCACTCAGCAACTAGATCCCTTTGTGCTAGAGACATGGCAGAAGCTAGAGGTGGGAGAGGTGCCTCACTTCTCAATTGGGGTAGACGGTGGGTTGAGGTATGACTTGAGGTTGTACCAACCTTGTGCAAAGAAAACCAAGAATAGTTTGCTTGATGAAGCCCATCGCTCTAGATATACTATTCATCTAAGAAGCATCAAGATGTATAAGGACCTGAAAAGGAATTTCTGGTGATCTAGGATGAAGAGAGAAATTGCTAAGTAAGTGGCTGGTTATGCAACCTGCTAGATGGTGAAGATTGAGCACTTGAAGCCCAAAGGGACCTTGCAACCTCTAGATGTTCCAGTTTGGAAGTGGGAGAATGTGTCGATGGATTTTGTTACTAGATTGCCCAAGACCAGAAGAAAGAATGACACAGTTTGGGTGATCGTGGATTGCCTCACGAAGACAGCACATTCTTTTTCCAATGAGGGTGAATCTTCACTTGACTCAGTTGGAAAAGTTATATGTTGCAGAGGTTGTCAGACTGCATGGTGTCCTAGTGTCTATAATGTCTGATAGAGACACGAGGTTCACGTCGATGTTCTGGGAGTGTTGTAGGAGTCTTTCGGTATAGTGTTGAGTTTCAATACAACCTTTCAGCCCCAAACAGATGGGTAGACAAAAAGGACCATCCAGACACTGGAGGACATGCTGAGGGCCTATGCCTTAGACTTTGGTGGTAGTTGGGAGAATCAATTACCTCTGATCGAGTTTGCATATAACAATAGTTACCCCACCAGTATTGGGATGGCATCATATGAGGCTTTATATGGTAGACCCTGTAGGACACCCACTTGCTGGAGTGAAGTGGGTGAGAGATAGCTTGTTGGCCCTGAGATCGTACAATAGTACAAGGACAAGGTGGACTTGATCAGGAAGAGGCAGTTGACTGCTCAAAGTTGGCAAAAGAGCTATGCAGATAGGAGGCAGCGACCTTTGGAATTCAAGGTGGGAGACTTCATTTTCCTGAAGCTGTCACCAACCGAAGGAGTAATGTAGTTCAGGAAGAGAGGCAACTTGAGCCCTAGATATATTGGACTATACCAGATTACGAAGAGGGTTGGTGAGGTAGCATATAGATTAGATCTGCCTCTTGAGTTGGCTAGTGTGCACAACGTCTTCCATGTATCCTAGCTGAGGAAGTGCTTGATTAATGCATCCTAGGCAAAACCAGTGCAGCTAGGGGAGCTACAGGAGGACTTGTCTAAGATAAAGAGTGCAATGTAGGTATTGAACAGGAAAGAGCAGGTCCTTAGGAACAAGTTGATTCCAATGGTGTTGGTTCAGTGGCAACACTATGGTACAGATGAGACTACCTGGGAGCATGAGGTGGGACATCTAGACATAATACCCTTACTTGTGTTACCAGAGATGAATTTCGGGGATTAAATTCTTGTAAGGAGTTAGGAAGTAATACTTGGGCCCAATTATCCATTTTTATATTAAACCATGATTTATTTGTAATATTTGAGTAAATGGTTTATTGATGGATAATCAAATATTTTGGTATTTGTCGTGGTCTCTTTCTCTCTGTGTGGCTAAGTTTGTGTATTCCTCAGTTTGTGTGGGTTTTGGTTTGGTACCTTTGTGTGTAGGACCCAGGTAGGACCTTGGTTAACTGGAGCACAGTGCCACTCTCGTGTCTTTTTCTTCCTCTTCTTTCTTTCTTCTTTCACCACCTATGCCCCCACATTTGGCCCATGCTTGTCCCATCCTCCATGTTGCCATTGTGGTTGGGTGATGACCGGCGGGATTCGAGGAGGTGGGGCTATAAGAGGAAGCGAGGATGAGGAGGGAGGGGCATCAAGAGCAAGCTAGAGACCAGATGAGACCATGGGCCGAGGGAGATAGAGTGAGGTGTGGTGCTTTGGTGGAGGCTACCTCATCAAAGGTCGGGGAAGGCTGAAGCTCGCCGGAGGTGTGCCGTGAGGAGGCTTGGAGTCATCGGAGTGCCGTAAGAGGTACGTGGCCCTTCCCTCCTCTCTGTTTATGTTTTTGGGTTAATCGGCCTATATGCATGGAAATTGTGATTAAAGCATGATAAAATCATGAAAAATTATGTGAATGGATGACATGTTTATGATGAAATCATGCCAATTTGTGCTGCTTTTCGTGCATTTTTATAAGAAATTCAAATGCATGCTATAGTGAAATGATATGCCTTTGAGATTTTATTTAGAGATGCATGCTTAATGGATTTGGAAATGGTTTGAGTGGTTCTAAAGTAGACTTGAGTGTCTACACCCCATGTGTATCTCAAGATTTTTGCATGTGTTTTGGAAGGTCCACCCCACACTCCCAAAATGCGGAGAAGAGATGGTCAAAAAAAGAGTCGTTTTTCTAAGATTGCAGAAAATGGCATACCAAATTGGATTTGGTATGCCAATTTACTACTGGAAGGCCCCCTAAGTCTCTAGTTTGGTTGACCCAAATGATTCAATCGTCCATTCCAAACTCAGGAAATTTGAATGTCGACCTGATTCAGTCGACCGAAAAGTTTCTGTCTTTCGAATAAGGAAATTTTAGACAGGGACATTTTTCGTCTACCGTTCTGGGAATAGTTCCCAAGTTCGGTCGACTGTTCCTAGATGACATGCCGAATTAGATCCTTGGCCCAAAATGAAGATGGTTTATAATGATGATTAAAGCATGGTTTTGATGATGTTTTAAGTATGTGTTAATAATGTTTACCCCATGTAGATGACATGGAGGAAATTGGAATGATTTGATTATGATGAAATGATGGTTTTATGTTGTTTTGGGCTTGAGACCCATATGAATTAAAAAAAGGCTTTAAGAAATGGCTTTTGAGATGAAAAATGAGTATTTGTATTGATTTTTGGGCATGAGACCCAAGTAAATGGTTAGCATTGCAAGGAAGTGATTTCCTGCAATAAGAATGGAATGAGTAATAGTTTTGAAAATAAAACCCATATGCTTTAAAAGGAGAATGATTGTGTGTTATGGAGCTATGTGAGTTTGGTGTCGGCAATCTGGTAGGAGTATGAGTGTAACGCCCCACATTTTCAATAATAATTTAAACAAATTAAATTATAGGAAAATAAAAGCTAACAGAAAAATATCATCTACCAGGAACCTGTGTGTGCGGCTAGGATACTCCGATCTATATGCACTACACTAAAGCATCTGCATGTCTGCACCTGCAAACCAAAACCACAAGGAAAATGCATGAGTGACAAGAGTCACCTAGTACGCACCCCGAGAAAACACTAGAAAACAAAATTATAATTAATTTTTCCTTTAAATTCATTTTACAAACCATTTCCTTAAAACTTCACAAATCAGGCCCACACCTGCCAAAACCACAACTAGGGCTCTACTAGCCCAAAACTACAAGCAAAGGCCCTCAATGGCCAAAACCACACATAGTGAGTCGGGAAGCCCAGCACCAGGCAACCAAACTCTAGCCACAAGTAGCCTATCGAAGAGCAACCAACGACGTCTACACTGCCATGACGTGCCACCCTATGTAGGAGTCGCGTCGTCCTGTGATTCTCCCACCTGAAGAACCCTCACAAATCCAACACCTCCCTGGAAAAGTTGTCCTGTCTTCTCAGGACACTACCAGCTATGGGGCACGTGTCCCACCCACATTGGCCACCATAGGGTACGCCTCCTCACGGTGTCCTCCACACATGGTGCAAAGGAGGGAGTGTCATACCTCCACATTCGACAACACTTGAGCCTCAGTGCTCACAGCGATAGTAGGAGTATCATACCTCCTCATCATGCCACAAGACACCTCAACCCGTAGACCACAACCCTAGCCTCGAGACGCTAGTCAAGGTGTCTCATACCTCTAGAACCAGACGTCCCTCAACCTCAGGTATCTCGACCCTTAACCTCGACCAGGGTGTCGCGCCAGACCACCCGAAAATGTTGTCACATTCTCTGGTCCCAACGACACGGTGCCATACGGTCTCGGCCCATACACAGACAAATAGGAAAACCATTTTCCAAAATAGGCTAACTATTTCTTTGAAATCCACTTTCCAAAACCATTTTATATCTTTAGAAACTCTTTCAAAACCGCGGCAAAATGGCACATTAGGTGTCCCAAGAGACCACCACTAACGTCCCACAATCCCATCTTACAGGGACAATACAATCAAATCTGAAAAACCACTGCATTAAAATACATTTTCCAAAAATCCAAGAAAAATCACAAAAATGTCCTGGCAGACCTGCGCATGTGGAGCGCGGGTCAAGCCAACACCCCTGGCACTTTCATTTGAACACAAATAGAGCCTGAACTAGGGCCCAGAGCCGCTGCCAAACCCACACTAATTGAGATTTTCTATCAGAATTCAAATGACCTGCAGCAGGGCACCAAAAAATCGCCTGAAATGGGAGCTCCAATCGGACCCCCCAAACAATCACCAAAAATCTCACGTAAAACATAAGGTGTAGACCCTTGAGTCTACTCCAAAACCCAACAAACAAAACTAAAATCCGTTCACCATGCATCAAGATACAAAATCGCAAAAGCATAGGTCAAAACGACCCAAAACACACCAATCGCCATAAATACCCATAATTACCACAATAAATTCCCAAAAAATCTAAAACATTAAAATTTGCCTAGATTACATGCATCCTTGGTGTCTCTACCATTTTACTTGATTTCTACACATTAAGTTGGTGATAGGTACTTGGAATGAGCTCCAGCGACCCTCCAGCCGACTCCAGCAAACACCGGCGACCCCGCATGACCACGACCAATCTACGACCTCAGGGACGCCACTCCAGAGCTTCCCAGGTTGCCATGAGTCGCCACACACCACCGTCTCCCATTCTCCCACTCTCAGGCTCTCTCTTTGTCTCTCACTCGCACCCACTAGTAGACGGGAAGGAGGAGTGAAGAAGAAGATGGAGAAGGAGTGGAGCGGGAAAAGGAAAGGAAGGGAAGGAGGCTTGGCTGGGGCTCTGGTGTGTCATAGAAAACTAGCCCCATGCATGCATTATATACATGGGGGAGGAAGTCACTGCACACCTGCCCACCAATCCTCAACATGCATGCACCAACAAGTCTCCGGCCACCCTCCAGCCTCGCCACACACAACCCAACTACCAGCTCCAAGGCACGAGCCAATGACTCCCCGCACCAAAACACTCCCACCAACTTGTCCACAATGCGGGCCCCACACGGAGCCACAACGGGCCCACAAGCACAGTGCCACAATGCACAGTGGCAACCACGTACAGGAACATGTCAACAATAGCTGGCCCACGAGGCCCAAGCCCAAAACCACAAAACGCACCAACGGGCCTTGGAAGAGTAACACCCGTCCAAGAATAAATACATTAAAATGTAAATAATTACAAAATGATTTTACGGGTGTTACATCCTAGCCCCCTTAAAAGAAGATTTCGCCCTTGAAATCACTAGGCGAAAAGATACGGGTACTAGGCTTGGATGGCTTCCTCACGTTCCCACGTGGCCTCCTTGGCTCCATGATGCCACCACCGCACCAAAACCAGCGGAATCACCTTATTCCACAGCACCTGCTCCTTGCGGTCAACAATCTGGACGGCATCCTTCATAAAGGACAGATCTTCCTAGAGCCCTTCTTGTTGAACTGGGATCACATGAGACGCGTTAGCCAGGCACTTCCTCAACATGGAGACATGGAACACGTCGTGCACAGACGACATCTCTGGTGGTAAATCCAATCGATAAGCAACCTCACCGATCCTCTGGGTAATCTGGTACAGGCCAATATAGTGATGACTCAGCTTGCCACGCTTCCTGAACCTCATGACACCCTTGGTCGATGACACCTTCAAAAACACATAGTCTCCCACCAGAAATTCCAGCAGTCTTCGCCTCCTATCGGCATAGCTCTCTTGCGGACTCTATGCAGCCAACAACCTACTACAGATCAAATCCACCTTGTACACAAAAAATTGCAGAAGCTCAGGACCAATCAACTAATGCTCGCAGACCACGCTCCAGCAAACTAGCGATCTGCATGGCCTACCATACAAAGCTTCGTATGGTGCCATCTTGATGCTCGAGTGATAACTATTATTGTAAGCGAACTCAATCAACGGCAAATGTTCCTCCCAACTCCCTTGAAAGTCTAAGGCACATGCTCTAAGCATATCCTCTAGCTTCTGGATAGTCTTCACTGTCTGACCATCCATTTGAGGATGAAATGCTGTGTTATAGTTGAGGACGATGCCAAAGGTCTCCTGCAGAGTCCTCCAGAACCTTGAGGTGAACCTTGTGTCTTTGTCTGACACGATCGACACCAGAACACCATGCAACCTAACCACCTCGGAGACATACAACTCCACCAGTTGATGCATCGGAAACTTCACTGGAATGGCCAAGAAGTGAGCAAACTTGGTCAACCGATCCACGATCACCCACAAAGTGTCGTTCTTCCTAAGAGACCACGGCAAACCAGTCACAAAGTCCATCGAGATGTGCTCCCACTTCCACACAGGAATATCCAACAACTGCAAGGTCCCTCTAGGTCTCTAGTGCTCTGCCTTGACCAGCTGGCAGGTGGTACACCTTGCCACTTGGTTTGCAACATTCTTTTCATGCTAAGCTACCAAAAATTCCACTTCACGTCTCGGTACATCTTCGTACTCCTAGGGTGAATTGCGTACCTAGATCGATGCGCTTCATCCAGCAACCTCTGCTTGGCCGCATCATGCTGGGGCACATACAAACGCATATCGTACCTCAGCTCTCCATATGCCCCAACAGAGAAATGATGCTCTCCACCAGCCTCGAGCTTCTCAAACACAGCCTGAACAAATGGATCCAACTGCTGACAGGCGACAATAAACTCTAACAGCTTAGGGCGAACAGACAGGTTGGCCACCCAAGCACCAACTGTTCCCCGAGCTTGCCATTTCGGCCTGTAGCTCACCAAATCCTCCAACATGGTCCACTCTTTCACCATTAGGCTCGTCATCACATGCGTATGCCGACTCAGGGAATCAGTGACCACGATGGCCTTGCTGGGATGGTAGGACAGGATGAAATCATAGTCCTTCAGATACTCCACCCAACGACGTTGCCTCAGTTTGAGGTCTCTCTGCATGAAGATATACTTCAAGCTCTGATGATCGGTGAAGACCACAAACTACTCCCCATAAAGATTGTGTCGCTAGAGCTTGAGAGCGAATACTACGACAACCATCTCCATATCGTGGGTCGGGTAGTTCTTCTCATGATCCTTCAGCTGGTGCGAAGCATACGTGATAACATTGTCGTACTGCATCAGAACACACACTAACCCAACACCACTAGCATCACTATACATAGTGAAGCCGCCACTTCCAGAAGGCAGAGTCAACACAGGGGCAGAAACTAGGCAAGACTTCAGCTCTTGGAAACTTGCCTCACAATTCTGGTCCCAACAAAACAGAACCCCCTTCCTGGCCAACTCTATCAAAGGCACAGCTATGGAGGAGAAATCCTTGATAAACCTCCAATAATAGCCCACTAGACCCAAGAACTCCTGATCTCCATCACAATCCAAGGTCGCTCCCAATTGGTCACCACCTCGACCTTGGCAGGCTCCATTTGATGCCTTCTCCAGAAATCAAATGGCCAAGGAACATAACATCACTCAAGCAGAACTCACACTTGGAAAATTTGAGATACAGCTGATGATGCCTCAGAGTATCCAAAACCACCCTCAGGTGCAAGGCGTGAGTCTCAATATCTGGGGAGTTGACCAGCATGTCATCAACAAAGACCACAACGAACTGATCCAAAAAAGGGCTAAAAATCCTATTCATCAGATCCATAAACGCAGCCAGTGCATTAGTCAAGCCAAAAGGCATGACTGTGAACTCGTAATGCACGTACCACGTTCAGAAAGCAGTCTTCTTGAATGTCTGAGTCTCGTATCCTTGACTAGTGATACCCTGACCTTAGATCAATCTTCGAGAACACGAATGCAAACTGTAACTGGTCAAACAGGTCATCCATGCAGGGCAAGGGATACTTGTTCTTCACTGTGATCTGGTTCAGCATCTGATAATCTATACACAGTTGGAGCGAACCATCCTTCCTGCAAACGAACAAGACAGGCGCTCCCCATGGAGACACACTTGGCCTGATAAACCCATTGTCCAACAACTCCTGCAACTAAGCCTTGAGCTCTCGCAACTCCGCTGGCGCCATGCGATAGGGTGGCTTCGACACAACACCAGAACCAAGGATTAGATCGATCGAGAACTCTACTTCCTTGTGAGGTGGCATACCAGGTAAATCGTCAAGGAAAATGTCAGGATATTCACACACCACTGAGATTTTGTGAACAACCAACTTAGGAGAAGTGGAGGTAACTATACTAGCTAGATACCCCACGCAACCTCTGACCAAAGACTTATAAGCCCTCATAACTAAGATGACAAGCTTAGGCTCACCCAAACACCCACCTTGCACAAAGAAAGACCCATCCTCAGAAGACCCGAAATAAACTCTTCTTTGAGCATAGTCAATCAAAGCAGATTGCTGTGCCAACCAATCCATGCCGAGTATCACATCGTAATTCTGTATGTCCATCACAATCAAGTTAGCGTTGAATTCTCTGCCATTCAGCGTCAAGTCGATAGACCACAGATACCTCCATGCCAAACTGTGCTCCCCCAGCAGTGTCACTATGCTGAGATGAAAGGCTAGTCTTGCTAGTCTCTCTCCCAACTCCGCCGCAAAAGACTGAGAGATAAAGGAGAAAGAACTCCCTGAGTCAAACAACACTTTGGCCATCCGGTCAGCCACAATAAAAGATCTTGATGACCAATCAAACAACACCATAGAGCCATACAATTAGGCAGATGTCCAGATTACAATGAGATTACAACAAATCTCAAAGGGTTACAGAATCAACTAATCATCCTTACCCTCAACTACATCTCCTGAAGACCCAACGCCTGGAGCTGTAATGGTAAACACCCATCCCCTAGTAAACTGTTGTGGCACGCTTCCTGCCTTCTTAGGCGGTTCCGGATAAGATCTTTGAAAGTGTCTCGCCTTCCCACAATTGTAGCACACCACAGAGGCCGAATGCTACAAATGATGAGGACAATATGCAGTGATGTGGCCCACTTGACCATAGTTGAACCACTGGTTCCCATCGGGAGCACTGGACCCTGTCTGACTGAGGCTAGCTTTGCTACCCTCAGCAAAACTCTGCCGGCCAGCAAAGGAAACACTGGACCTCGCCTTTTGATTCTTCTCAGGGCTACCTAAACTACTGGGACTTGGAGGACTAGAGAAAGAGAACTAGGAGGTAAAAGAAATCTTACCCTTTCTTTTGGGATGACTCTCTAGAAATTTCTAATGCTCGACCTCGAAGCGATAAGCCATCCCAACCATGTCTTCCACAGTCTCGCACCGACAACCCATCACCTTCACCCGTAGCCATGGGTTCAAGCTGTCCAGAAACATCTGTGCCTGCTCCTCCTCAAACTCATAAGCAGGAGCAAAACGTTCTAGCCGGGCGAACTCAATCTCATACTCGAGCACCGACATCGTGCCCTGCTCCAAGCTTTGGAAATCTTGGCGAAGCTGCTCCTTCACATGAGCGGGAAAATACTTGTCATAGAAGGTCGCCTTGAAATCCTTCCACTAGATGCCAACAGTGATTGAGTCTGGTAACTTCAGCTGCCTTATAGACTTCCACCACTTATCTGCCTCAACATCCAACAGATAAATAGCCAGCCGCACCCAATGCTTTTCTAGGCACGCCATGCTCTCCAGCATCTTCACCACCTTCTCTAGCTAGGCCTCGCTCTCCTTAGCATTGACCTTGCCCTTGAACGATGGCGGACGAAGCATCGTGAACAGGTTCAGCCATGGGTCATTCGACGGCTCACTGGCACTACTCTTGCTAATCTCGTGAGAGATCCCATGTGCCAAACTCCTCAGTTCTACACGAACTGCCTTCCATCCGCCTATGTCCTCTCGGGACTCGATCTCCTTGATAGGGGCCTTGCCATTACAACCACGAGGAGGCATCCTACTGGAGAAAGGCAAAGTACCGGGACCACAGATAAAACAACAACCAAAAAATCATGACGAAAAATCAAGTGCAGACTCTACCATGCATGCAAAACCTATGGAGTCTCTAGACCGGACACCCTAGGTGTAGTGCAACCTAGTGAACCTAGAGCTTTGATACCAACTGTAACGCCCCTCATTTTCCCAAAATAATTTAAACAAATTATATTACAAGAAAAGAAAAGCTAACAAAAAAATATCATCTACCAGGAACCTGTGTGTGCAGCTAGGAGACTCTGATCTATATGCACTACGCTAAACCAACCACATGTCTACACCTGCAAACCAAAACCACTAGGAAAACGCATGAGTGACAGGTGTCACCCAATACGCACCCCGAGAAAAACATGGAAAACAAAAACTATAATTAATTTTTCCTTTAAATTTATTTCGCAAACCATTTCCTCAAAACATCACAAATCAGGTCCACACCGCTCAAAACCACAACCAGGACTCTACTATCCGACAAGCAACGGCCCTCAATGGCCAAAACCACACACAGTGAGTCGAGAAGCCCGACGCCAGGCAACCAAACTCTGGCCACAAGCAGCCCACTAAAGAGCAACCAACAACGTCTACACTGCGACGACGTGCCACCTTATGCAGGAGACGCATTGTCCAGCGATTCTCCCACCTGGATAACCGTCACACAGCCAACCACTCCCTAGGAAGGTTCTCCTGTCTTCTAAGTATGCTACCAGCTACGGGGCACGTGTCCCACCAGCACTAGCCTCCTCACAGCTTCCTCCACTCACGGTGCTCAGGAGAGAGAGTGTCATACCTCCACACCCGACGACACCCGAGCCTCAGTGCTCATAACAATAGTAGGAGTATCATACCTCCCCGTCATGCCACAAGACACCTCAACCCACGAATCACAACCCTAGCCTCGAGACGCAAGTCAAGGAGTCTCATACCTCCAGAACCAGAAGTCTCTCAGCCTCAAGTATCTCAGCCCTCGACCTCGACCAAGGTGTTGCACCCGACCACCCAAAAATGTCGTCACATTCCCTGGTCCCGACAACACGGTCCCACACTGTCTCTTCCCACACATAGAAAACTAAGAAAACCATTTTCCAAAATAGGTTAACTATCTCTTTGAAATCCAATTTCCAAAACCATTTTATATCTTTGGAAACTCTTTCAAAACCTCGACAAAATGGTACATTAGGTGTCCCAAGAGACTACCACTGACGACCTACAATCCCATCTTACAGGGATAATGCAAACCAATCCGAAAAACCACTGCATTAAAATACATTTTCCAAAAATCAAGGAGAAACCCCAAAAATACCCTAGTAGACCAGCACATGTGGACCGCACATCTGGCCAGTGCGACGCGAATCCACGCAATCGGCCCGCGCCCCTAGTTTTCTATCAGGATTAAGACGAACTGTAGCAGGGCACCCAAAAATTGCTCAAAGTGGGAGCTCCAATCGAACACTCCAAACAATCACCAAAAATCTCCAGTAAAACATAAGGTGTAGACCCTTGAGTCTACTTAAAAACCAAACAAACAAAACTTAAATCCATTCACCAGGCATCAAGATACAAAATTGCAAAGGCATAAGGGTCAAAATGACCCAAAACACACCAACTACCATAAATACCCATAATTACCATAATAAATTCCCAAAAATTCTAAAACAATAAATTCTACCTGGATTACTTGCATCTTAGGCGTTTTTACCATTTTACATGATTTCTACAGAGTAAATTGGGGATACGTACCTGAAATGAGCTCCGACTACCCTCCAACCGACTCTAGCGAACACCGGCGACCCCGTATGACCATGGCCACCCTACGACCTCAGGGACGCCACTTCAGTGCTTCCCTGGCCGTCATGAGTCGCCGCACGCCACTGTACGCCACCGTCTCCCATTCTCTCACTCTTAGGCTCTCTCTCGGTCTCTCACCCGCAACCATCAGCAGACGAGAAGGAAGAGTGAACAAGAAGATGGAGGAGTAGAGGGGGAAAAGGAAAGGAAGGGAAGGAGGCTTGGCTGGGGCTCTGGTGTGCCGGAGAAAACTCGCCCCATGCGTGCGTTATATATGCGGGGGAGGAAGTCGCTACGCCCCTACCCACCGACACCTAGTATTCATGCACCAGCAAGTCTCCGACCACCCTCCAGCCTCACCGCACATAGCCCAACTGCCAGCTCCAAGGCACGAGCCAATGACTCCCCGCACCAAAACACTCCCACCAACTAGCCCACAACGCGCGCCCCGCACAAATCCACACCAGGCCTACAAGCATAGTGTCACAATGCACAGTACCAACCACATACAGGAACATGTCAACAATAGCCGGCCCATGAGATCGAAACCCAAAACCACAAAACACACCAACAAGCCTCAGAACAGTAACTCCCGTCCAAGAATAAATTCATTAAAATGTAAATAATTACAAAATGAATTTTACGGGTGTTAAAATGAGACTCCAATGGAACCTATTGTCAGATACGACTGAGGCTACCGATATGGATCCACGAGGTTTGGTATCAGCAATCTGGTTTGAAACCAATTGTCAGATACGACTATGGTTGTCGAGATACAAGATGGTGTAGGCTAAGCCTAGGGATATAAAACCTGGGTGTCCAGGTCACCAATGGTGTAAGTTGGGCTTCAGTATATTAACCTGGGTGTCCAGGTCATCCATGGGACGTTAGGAAAAGACATATCCCCATGCATGTAAGAGATTATTAAGGCCTGTAGGCTGGAGTGGTGTCCTCCTACATGGATCACTTCACCGTAATAGTGCAGTAAGTTAGGGGAAATGATGTCCTCAACTACTACTTGTGTACTCAGTTTCCTCTAATCAAGGTAACACTAATGAAAATGAATGTAAATTGTGTGGTTTTGAGCTAGAATCAAATTTAGTGTTTTGGCTTGAGGTTTTAGCCAGATTCTAGCAATAAATGAGAAATAGTGGTTTAAACCAGTTGCCAACCAATGAGTGATTTTGTTTTATGCCTTGTAAGGCCTTGTGGTTTTGGACTAGATCTGGTCGAGAATATGGATTTCTCAGGATGCATAAAAGGTTTAAAAATGCATAGAATTTGAGAAAAGTAAATGATTTTGAAAGATCGTTGTTTTAGATAGAGATTCCAAATATTTGAAAAAGGAAGGGTGATTTGAAATGAGTTTTAAACCACGTTTTGTAATAATTGATATTTGTGTTTTCTCGTTGCTTTATTGCGATTTTTGTGTGGGGTATGTACTAGGTGACATAAATGTTACTCTTGTATATTTTGTTTCGTCGATGTTTTTGGTTCTAAGGTGCAGGTTGAAGTGTGTAGACACCCCGATTTTGAGGTGACCCAGGAATGAGTGTCCCTATGTTGCTTTGGATGCAATCAGCCCTTAAACCGAGCCCCAAACCCATTAGCCAGAGCCCAAATCAGACATCTGTAAGCAGGGCTCGCGCACCAACTTGGCGCACCAACTTGGCGC
>JAMKQA010103966.1:0-14754 GCA_024699735.1 Posidonia australis | reverse complement strand
CCGGGCGGTTCCCGCGGGCCGGACTGGGCCTATCCGGCGGGCCACCGCGGGTCGGGCCGGCCCGTTTTCCATGTCTAGCCACAACTAGTTCTTCACGGTACTTCCTTATTTGAGTGACGTCACCAGTCAAAGGCTGACATAGGTCAAATTCATCAAGCAAGACACGTACAAGTGTGAAGTGTTCTTGAACAGAGTGATCTCTTTAATGTAAGTTGAACAATTGTTCATACATTTCGAATACTTAGGATGTATTTTTTTTGTGATCATAGGTAAAATGCAAACTGTCTCAAATTTTCTTTGTTGGCTGGAATATCATAACCCCACGTGCAACTGAGGGTTCTATATTGTTAACTAGTTAGGAGACAATGGCTGAATTATCTACATACTAATCATCATATGTCGCATCCTTACTATCAGGAGGAGGTTGTGTATGGCGTTTCAACTTGTGATGGGCGGCAATGAGCATCTCAAAACTCTATATCCAAAGGAGATAGTTCTTGTCGTTCAACATTTCCGAGGTGCCATTGAGATTCTTTACTAAGGATTCGTGGGAGGCTATAAGCAAACGCAATCAATCAGACTTGTATGGACAAAACAACACCGACAGAGGTAGTCAAACTGCTACACCAACTCGTGTCGACATGATAGGTCTACACATCAGTGACAATTTTGATTTGTTGGCTGTCTATGACATGAATTTGAACAACAACGTGATGACCAATGTCACTCTTCAAACGAGGAGAAGAGGGATGGGCGGAAGGTGCTGATCTGGAGGCTTATACGAACCAGGGCTGCAAGAGGAAAAATTCTAGAGAGGCTGTTGGTGCTGTCGAACAACCTCGGTTGGGTGGAGGATCCCGACGGAATGAACAACCCTGGTTGGGTGGAGGATCCCGACGGAATGAACAACCCTGGTTGGGTGGAGGAGTTGGGTGGAGGATCCCGGCAGAGGGCTTTACAAGGCCTGGAACAGCCCGTGGCTTGCTTTGTTGGGCCTGGAACCACTGTTGAAAGGCCTTGTATGGTCTGGAACTGCTGGTGGAATGCCCTGTTGGGCTTGGAGCCACCGACAGAAGGGTAGGGAGGTGTTGTCGGCGTCGGCGGGTTGTGCTGGAGGGACTTTCAGCACCGAGCAAGTGGGATTTCCAGCACCAATGGGCTGTGCTGGTGGTGTCCAACGGCTGCTAGGGTTAGAAGAGAGATTAGGTTTTAATCTTGGAGCTCTGGTATCATGTTAGATTGAAGGAAAAGAAAGGATTGATTGTATTAGGATATGTAGTTATATATATATAAAGTTTCTCAGATAAATAGATATCCAATAACCTATATAATTAAGACCACTAAACTGCATAACACAACATCTCTAACAATTACCATGTGGTTGCATGGAGCTTGTCATGTGAATTTATTTATTCACTTGGTGTCACAGATATTTAATTGGTGGTTCATTATCACTCAATAGGCTTTTGTGTGAATCTGATATCATTAAAAAACCTTTAGAAAATCACAATCGTCTTCTATAAATACTCTTAAATACTCTTAAAAATATTATTGCTTGTGGACCCATTAGGTGAAGTAAATCTTACTAGTAGGAGGACACAACATGCAACTCTAGCTTTTGAAAGGGTGTACTGAGACTTCTAATATTTCAAAGTTTTGGCATCTTAGGACGTATTTGTGCACAAAATTTGACAGAAAATACAATTCTAGAGTCAACAGGATTTGTTAGGAAATGGAAAGTAAGAGAAACTAATTTCCTATTGATCAAGTTTCTTGTTGTTTGCGTTTATTTAGGAAAACAAAGGAAACTAAAATATAAGTATTTGTGCTTATCAACAGATTTCAAAGAAAAACAGACATTAATAATCTCCTGATTATTAACTTGAAACTCAATCAAATATCTCTCAAAATATAAATTTGCGTTCGATTACAGACTTTTTTAAGAATGTCTATAATTAAAGTTTTCTGTAGCATTAGTTGGCAACCGATCAGCATTATTCTCACTCAAGTGATATTTAATACCATGAAATGGACATATAAATTCAAGTCGATTTGGATAGTCAACATCTACCAAATAAAATTTGCCTAAAAAAATTCAATATTAGTGATTATTGTTTATATATCAAATACGTAACATGATTAAAATTACTTTGAGAAACTTGAAAACTATTTGGCCGAATTACTGCATCTTGAAGGACACGACAGCTGTTGATCCTTTCCATCCATTAAGAACATAAATAAATTCCATGTCAAAATTACACACTGTCATAACATTTTGTGCAAGATCACCTTTTTTATTCTTGAACCTTGCATTTTCTTCTCCAAAAATTGTTGTTTTAACATACTTGTCATTGATAGTACCAATACAATCTTGTAAATTTCGTAGGCGAAAAGATATATAATACAATAAATTATTTCAAAGTATAACAAAAACATTAAAGTAAAACATTACCTTAAAATATAGGAAGACATTAGGATCATTGCGGATTCTACTAGGAACAGATGGTGTGGGATCAACTAGAAGTTTATCACTCAATTGTAATATAGCATTAAGCATCTGATTGAAATAAATATTGACAGTCCAAGCAGAACGATGAAATCGTTCTCTTGTTACACCGTATCTCAGATTTTGTCTAACTGTGACAAGGAACATTGCGAGTTGCTCTTCTATTGTAATGTTTTTACCATCTTTAATCACTCATTCGGTCATTAGCAAGTTGCAAAACTTAAAAAAAAACATGTTGATTCATTCGATATATTTTCCTACAATTATAGACTTGATTCAGTAATGAATGATCTAATAATCTTTTTACATAATCTTGCCCTTATTTATTATAAATTCGATCTGTTGCTATTAAGTTATTATTAAGAATACTTGCTGCACCAAAAATAATATTTGACATTGAATGCAATATAACTCTTTTTTTTCTTTGTATTTCCTCCTCCACCTCTATGCAATACAATAATAACATAATATTCTCATTTGATTCCATTGAAAGAAAAGCAGTACCTATAATATCATTCATTATATAAGACAACCACAATAAATAAAAAACACATACAATGATTTGGGTTTATAATTGTCAAAAAGATAAACACAAATAAAAAGTTAAAATAATGTGCACTAATACAAAAAGTTACTACAATGTACATCGATACAAAAAGTGACTTGTGCATCAATACAAAAAGTTATCACAATGTGCATCAATACAAAAAGTGACTTGTGCACAAATACAAAAAGTTACCACAATGTGCCAAAATGATCATCAAAATATAAGTTTCATTTGCTACTTTATGCTATGTTTAAATGAAACTTTAGCCAATTGAGCTTCATCTCTTGAGATAAACAAAGGAATTGATTTCTCATTTCATTATTCTCAAAAAGTTTCATAGCTTTAAATCTATCCATCTCCTTAAGACTAGGAAGAGTAAATAAAACTTCATATGTTTCTTGTCCAATTGCTTGCTTTTTAGACCATTTAAATTTTTCTTATTCAATTGTAGTTATTCTTTCCATTATTTTCATTCTCTTTGAACTATTCTCATCTTCTTTTTCACAAAACTTAACAGATACCATTGTCATATCTTCATTTCTAGAGAGATAGCTTCTTGTAACTCTGCGTAAGGGTAAGGTCTCTTTCATTTTTTAGATGATACTTCAACGGTAGATCTTGTACACATGGGAGAGTCTTGTTGTGTCTTAGAATCCAAATCTATAGGAATTTGAGTGCTCATTGGTACAAATTCCTCAATATTATCTTTATTTCTATTCAAATTCACATCTTCTTTTTGTGTTTTTCTAAAATCTCAAGGTTGTATGCTTGAAGTTCCTATAGCAATGTTATTCTCTAACACTGTCCGAAGTTGGTCATAAATTGGACATGAGTTTCTTTTGTACGGTACACACTTTGGATGTTTTTAAAACAACAAAAATATCACAAATAAAAAACATATTTATCCATAAATGAAAATAAACTTTAAAATTCAAACTAATGTATAATAAATCTAACATCTACAAATTCCTCCCATACTTCATCAGGAATATATGTTTGACTATGCACAAAGTTTCAACCTTATCCACTTTGACGACTAATTGTACTGTAATTCTTATATATGCTACGCCATGTCTTTATTCTATTGTCTACATTTTTTCTCGTAATATTGGCTCTAGTTTTCTCATTGTACTTGTTAATTGTTTCAATCTAAATCTCTGATCTTATTTTTCCATCAGTAGTTTTTCCTGTTCCTTTTTTGATAGTTTCACAAAGAATGTCTAATATTATTTCATCTTTCTTTATACTTCAACTTATATAACTTCTCCCTCCTTCAATTTTTTTTCTTACCATCTTTAGCCATATCTAGTTCGAAGAAGAGAAGTATACAATTAAAATAAACATATATATGTGTAACGACTCCTAAGTCGCTACCACCAAACCTAACTACCACCAAATTTAGCTACAAATTTTCATTTTTAATCATTTTTATTTTTGTTATTAACCAACATTTACACTAATAATGTAGCTAAGGTTAAGTACTCTCAACAGGAAACAAAACTAATAAACAATAGAAATAAACTAAACTAACATTCACTTGGATCCCTGATGTGTGGTGGTGTGACTTCTCCTATATGCACTAGCAACCGACAGCTACTATCCTATACCTGTCAAAATACAGAAAACAAAGTACATGTGAGTAACCACTCAACGGTCACCCAACACACACTTCATCTACAACTCGACATCCTATGTCGAGGGCAACCAAGCACAGGCATTACATCCGAATGTCGACAAACTAAAACGACAATCTACCGACGCCCAACACATAAGCACTGACATCTCTCTCGGATGTCGCAACACCAAATCAGACAGTCTACCACTGCCCAGCAGGCCACAAAATCACAAAATCATGTCTTTAAAACCATTATTTTCTTTTCCTTTGCAAAACCATGTGCGTGCACTTTTAAAACCTTTTATACATGTCCGAGAAAGCTACTCGTGCCATCTCAAGTCCAAAACAACACCAAAAGCAGTGGCTCCGTTGTTTTGAGAGCGGAGGCTCCGTAGTTTGGTGTTGTACTTGAGTGCAGAGGGGATCATGTTATACAGAACAACGTCTCTGAGATCATTACACCTCAACAGGCACCAAAGTCACGGTCTCCTCTAGGTCCAGAGCCTGATTTCTTAAACCAGGACTCCTCACAAACACAAGCGTAAATCAGACAATACTAGCCACAAGCAGTCCACTAAGGAGCGACCACAGTGTCTGCACTGCCATGGTGACGGTCACCTTATGTAGGAGCATTTACTCTCTTGTGATTCTCCCTTTTTGGAGAATCCTTAACAAAGTGATCTCCTTCTTGGGAAGGCAGTCCTGTCTCTCAGGACGTTACTAGTTACGGGACGCGCGTCCCACCTGTACAAACCATCACAGGGTATGCCTCCTCACGGTGCCCTTCACACGGTACTCAGGCAGGAGTCTCATACCTCCACACCTGACAACACCTGAGCCTCAGTGCTCACAGCGACAGTAGGAGTATCATACCTCCCTGTTATACCACGAAACATCTCAACCCGTGGATCACAACCCTAGTTTCAAAACGACAGTCAAGGAGTGTCATACCTCCAAGACCCGACGAATCTCAGCCTTAGGTATCTCGGCCTTTAACGCAATCAGAAAACACCGAAAAACTCTTTCCAAAACTATTTTCAAATATGTAGTTTTCTCTTTCTAAAACTCTCTTTTGGAAAACCTTTTCAAAATCATTAAATGTCATTTAAAACTTAAGAAACACTGTGCCCAACAGTGGTACAAAAATGAAAGGCCTAGAAACCACAAACAAAACACAGTCTCGACAGCTCTCCTGTCAGACACAGTCAAAAGCACATTAGGAACGTCTGGGTTCACGAGCACTACGCTCAACCCACGACCATAACCCAAAAAAACAGCAACAAAACTTCGTTTGAGTGTCAAACCCACTCAGAAGACACCACAGCAAAGCAAACACAACCTGGATTATACGCTCTAACACCAAGTGTAAGACACCTATTGGCTCGTGTCCCTCGGGAGCACAGCTAGATCTGCTCATACACCTGGAACAGTGCTACTGAATACTCCATTCAGTGCACCACACACAAAACCATACAAGTCCTAAACTTAGGGATGCTATCATTATCTCTAAAGTCTAATTTAAACCATATGGGGAAAGAACCTATTATTTCTAAATCATATCAGCTTTTATTCTACCCACATTCTATGTGGAATATTGCTAATTCATTTTAGACAAATCCTATAATTATTTTAATGGTTATCCTAATAATTTATTCCATTAAAGCCCTGGAAAACACCTTAGAAGCCCTGGCCAACCTGCGTATCTGGGCTGCGCGATTGGCCCACGTCTCAGGCAATCTTGTCTGAGTTTCAACACAGTCTAGACCAAGGACCAAAACCGCTGCTGGACTCGTGCATGTGGTCCATGCAAATTTCGCCCAAAGTGGGAACTAAGATCGGACCCACCAAACAACCATCGAAAATTACACCCAAAATATATGTTGTAGACCTTCGAATCTACCCTAAAATCCAACAAACAAAACTGAAATCCATTCAGCACACAAGAAGATATGAATTTTCAAGCACAGAGAGGTCGAAAAGGATCCGAATCCAACAACCAACATAAATAACTATAAATGCCATAAGAAATCTCTAAAAATTCCTAAACACATTCTAAGCATCCATACACATGCAATTCACACTATCATGCTTGGAATTTAAAAGGAAGCCTAAGGGATGTGTACCCCTACCGAAGACATGACGGCGACGAACGGCGAAACGACGACGCACCTCTCTTCTCTCAGCCAGGAGTAGTTCCTCTCCTCCTCCTCCCTGCGACGGGGGTGAGGCAGCGGCAGCTCCTCCTCCTTAGCCCTCTCTTGAGCATCTCTCTCTCATTTCCCTTATCTCTCCCCCCTTTCTGATATCTCCCTCTCTCGTCCCCCTCTCCAATCTCTCCCTCTCTCGTCTCCCCTATGACGAAGGAGGAAGAGAAGAAGAGTGTAGAAGAAGGAGAAAAGGAAGGCACAGGTGGGCGGGGCAAGCGGGAGGAGAGAGGAAAAGAAAGAAAAGAAGAAAAAGAAAAAGGAAAAAGAGAAAAGAAAGAAAGAAGGAAAGAAACACAGTACGAGACCCAACCACACGACTTTCCACATCTGTGTGACTCGTGCCACTGGATCTGCGTCGACGAGGAGGGTCATTGGATTGGGGAGGAGGTGCTACTGGATGTGCGTCGAGGAGGTGCTGCTGGATGTGCGTTGACGAGGAGGGGGAGGAGGTGTCGCTGGATCTGCGTCGATGAGGAGGGAGAGGTTTGCTTCGACAAGGGGAGGAGGAGGAGGAAGGCAGGGACGGGAAGGAGCAAGAGGGGTAAGGAGGAGGACGAGGCCGATGAGGAGAGGAGGACGACAAGGAGGAGGAGGGTGGGGGGAGGAGGAGGATGAGGTGCCGCTGTGTTGACGAGGATGGGGAGGTCTGCATCGACGAGGGGAGGCGGGTAAGGAGAGGGAGGAGCAAAAGGGGCAGGGAGGAGGACGAGGCCGATGAGGAGAGGAGGAGGGCGGCGAGGAGGAGGAGATGCCGTTGCGTCGACGAAGGGAGGTCTGTGTTAACGGGGAGGAGGAAGAGGAGGCGTACGCGGATGGGGTAGGGTTTGGGAGATTCTGCTGAAATTCTACGGAGAGGGGTGGAAAATGAAAAGATTTGGTGTTTATATACTCCAGAAAGTAAATGAAATGGGTTTCCTTTGAAATCATTTCTAGTCAAGTACACAAACACTATTATTTTGTATAGTCAATAGGAAATTAGATTTCTATCAAATCATTTCCTGTACTTTCTAGGTACACAAACCTCTCCTAGCATTATTGTGGAGGATGTGGGGAGAGAAGCAACCAAATCTACGGATATGTATTGATCATTGAATTTCGATCTTGGACGAGGGCAATTGTGCGATGTTTTCCTGCATTGTTGATGACATACTCTCTTTTGTATTTCTTTTGTGCCGTTTGCTAGCATAGCAAGTGTTTTGTGAGTTCCATTTGGCTAGCAGATATGCCTTTTGTTGCTTGGTTGAAGAAAACATGGAGCATTTATCTGGTCTTGTCCTTATGTTTGCTTTGGTGGCAAAATATGCCGAGGATAGGAGGTTTGATAAAGGTCAATCAGGTTATATGGACTGGACTTGATCGGTGTGTATAAGGGTTGAGGAGGTTATGTTTGTTGGTTTCAACTCATGCTATTTCGTGGTTCCGATTGATGGATCAAGAGGAAACTCAGAATCTTCCAGGACTGTGGGATCTCTTTGTTTTTTCCCTAGGGTTGGATCCTTCTTGCAGTGGTGGTATCATTGGCATGGATGGTGGGGTACAGGAGGATTTTGATTGTTGTATATGGTGTTTGATAAAGATTAACAACTAATAAATAGGTTGTGGCCTTCCATGCTGCTTGTCTTAGTTTGATTCTTTATTTTTTTTCTTGTTATTTTGCCTTTGGATGTTGATGTTATCATCTTGATAAGCCCTGTGTACATTGTTTTCATATGTTCTCAATATAATTGCACTGCTTGACTTCTAACAAAAGATTAAAATATGATATGCCATGTCTTGAGAATGTTTTTTTGTTTTTGTATGGGCATCTTAATGGGCTTTACAAAGTTGATTGGTCGGCTGGGGTTTGTGAATACTCATCTAGCCCTGTGAGACAAGAAAAGGAAACCACATGTGTTTTTTTATGAGCAATCAAAATAAAGATTTTTTGAAAATCTCAAAAATGGTATGAAAACAAACAGATAGCTTAGGAAGATAAAGACCAAAACAACAACAAGAACATGAGAAATTAACAACAGAAAAACAAAGACAGCCAAGATAGTTGTGAAATGGAGGATAAAGAAGGAAAAATCTATTGTTTAGGGTTACATGTTACATATTTATAGGATTGGATGTAAATGAGTATTCAATTATCCTAATATAAAATAACCTATATAGCTTTCTAGTAGTATTTAACTTCTAACACTTTCCCTTAAGTTGGAGTATATATATTAATCATGTTCAGCTTGGTACAAAGTGACTCATATGGTGCAACATTCAACCTTTTAATGAAGATACCTGTAAATTGATCAAAGGATTACTTGTAAGGAGTAGAAATTATCTCCTATATCACTATACCTCGGATGTAATGACAATCCACCTCGTATGTTTGGTACGTTCATGGAAGATTAGGTTGTTAGCAATATGAATAGTCCCTTAATTATCATAATACATTTTCATAGGCATATTAATAAAGAAGCCTAATTTTGTCAAAAAGTGCAGAGCCACATCATTTCACAAGTAGCCTTTGTCATAGATTGATATTTGGTATCAACACTTGATCTGGAGACAACACGCTGCTTCTTACTACGCTATGTAACCAGATTTCTTCTAACATACGTGCAGTATCCAGAAATGGACGTCCGATCTCTCCTATCTCCTGCATAACCAGAGTCTGAATATGCTTTAATAGATAATCGTTCTTTTAATAAATCAATCCTCGATTAGGAGCCTTCTTAATATAAGATAATACTCGTAAGGCCCTTAATCAGTGTACTGTTCTTGGCTTTTACATAATTTGACTGAGTACTCCAATAATATTTGCAATGTCTGGGCGTGTAATAGTCAGATAGATAAGTTTCTCATTCAGACGTTTGTACTTGTCAATGTCCTTCAATAGTGGCGATGAGCTATCCCAAAGATTTAGACCTAAATAAAGTGTTCTCTGACTTGCTTCCTAGTAGACCTGTCTATTGTAAAAGGTCCAAGGCATATTTCCTCTGGGACAGCGTTAACTTATTTCTGACATAAGCAAACTCGATATTTATGAAATACTTAAGTCTGTTCATGTATTTGGTGATAAAGTATGTCTGTAAGTAGCTCTTCGTCTTCTGAATGCCTGCAGTATCAGTACTAGTGATCAAAATATCATTCATATATACTACAAGAATCACACACCCACTCTCTGTATGTCTGTAAAAAATAGAGTGGTCGACAATACATCGTCAAAAACCACAATCCACAACAATACTACTGAATTTTTCAAATCAGGCACGTGGATTCTGCTTGAGGCCATAGATTACTTTCCTAAATAGACAGACCTGATTCTCTCCCTGAGCAACATACTTAGGAGATTGTTCCATATATATCTATTCTATAAGATCACCATATAGGAAAGCATTCTTCATATTTAATTGACTGAACTCCTACGAGTGGTTTACTACAACTGAAAGAATGACCCTTGTGGAATTCAATCTTGTCACTAGAAACAAGGTTTCAACATAGTCCACATTATATTCCTGTATAAATCTACGTACTACCAGACGTACTTTGTATCTATCAACTTTGTCATTAAGCTTATATTTGATAATAAACACCTACCTGTAAGTAACCACATCTGTATCTATTGATCCAGGGACCAAATCCCATGTACCTCGAGACACTAAAGTCTGTATCTTCTCATCTATAGTTGCTTTCCACTGTGATAATAGGATAGCCTCTTGGTAGTTCTCAAGAAGTAATTCAGAAGTAATGGACAATGTAAAAGTACAGTGGACAGGGTGAAGTCTATTATAACTAGCAAAATGTGAAATAGGATGGATAGTGGAAGTATGTGTACTTTTCTTAGTGGTAATTTGTAAGTGAAGGTCTGTGGGTGGCAGACCTGTAGAAGGTGAAGAAGTAATGGCTGTAGAGGAGCATTGTTGTCGATGATATACCTATAAAGGATAAGATGCCTTGTCTTTCACAACAATGATGTTAGTATCATCAGTGTCAAGACTCTACAGGTACTGGTAAAGGAATGCTCTCCACAGGTGGATTAATACTGTCTAAGACGGATTGATTATTAAAGAACGTGACATCTACAAACACAATGTAGTTTCTGATAGTAGGGATGAAACACCGATATCCTTGAGAGTATCCAACAAAGACATAGCGAACAAATTGTGGAGTTAGTTTATCCAAATTTGGAGTTAAATATTGGACAAAGGAAACACAACTAAATACCCGTAGGGTAGAAGGAAAAGGGTCTCTATCAGGATGTAACCGTCAAAGAAGAATCTCCCCTTAAGTGGGGTAGGTGGTATACGGTTTATGAGATAGGAGGCTGTGAGAATTGTATCTATAAATACTTGAGAACATGCATTTCAAGCATAATAAAGCGTGCTACATCAAGAATATGTTAATGCTTGCGCTCAGCAACTTTATTCTGTTGAGATGTATGTAGACAAGAAGTCTGATATATAATACCTAGAGAATCACAATAATTTCGAAGATTCATTTGAGTGAATTCTAATGTATTGTTAGTGTGAAGAATTTTGGGACAAATAGAATATGGATTTATTATTTCTGTAATTTTTTTGTAATAATATCTAGAACATCGACTCTATCTTTTAATAAATAAACCCATGAGACTCGAGAGAAATCATTAATAAACACAATATAATATCTATAACCAAACACAGATAGTATTTTAATTGGACTTATATATCACAATGAATTAACTTAAAAGGACTTTGACTACGAACTGGATGAAGATTATGAAAAGTAGCACGATGGTGTTTATCTACCTGACAAGATTCACACTGAAAAGGAGAAACAAAAATTTAGGGAAGTGCCTGCTGTAAATTTTTATGAGATAGATGACTTAAGTGACGATGCCAAATAAGAGAAGGTCTTACTGTGGAAGTCAAGGATGCAAGTCTTTGAGGCATTTCATCTTTGATCAGTAGGTAAATTCTTTGGCCACGTTCATATTTCAAACTAATTTTCTTCATTGTTTGTAGATCCTGAAAGGTATAGTAGAAAGGAAAAAATGTTACAAAACATTGAAGTTGTTTGATAATAACACTAATGGATAAAAGATTAACTGGAAATTTAAGGACATAAATGACTTTGACTAATGTTAATTGAGTAGGGGTGCAAATGGATCGGATACGGTACGGATATGGGTGTTACCATATCCGTATCCGTTTTTGAAATACGGATACGGATACGAATACAGATATCACACAGATAGGAAAATTACATATCCATATCCTCAAAAAACGGATACAGATACGGAACGGATAAAAACAACTCGGATACGGATAAAAACAGATATGAGATGATAATCAAACAAGTACCTAGATAATCAAATTACGTTAATGATAAGAAGTCATCAACATTATATAAAAAAAGGACTGTTTTTACTTAAAAATTGGTGTCATGTAAAAGACATTTAAATGGAGTTTAAATCTGTTTTTTCCATTTTTTGAATAATGATTCTTGACATCTTTTGCCTTTTAAAGTTGACCTGAACCTTTACTAAAAAAGTCTTCCCGATCATTGCAAATGCTTTCATTAATAGATAGCAATGATTCTGGAATAAACATGGAATACTGAAGTTTTCTTTTTGATATTAGGAATATTAAAGGGTTCACTAACTCTAAAACAACCAATGCAACTAACAACATACAACTGCTTAAGAATTGGTGTTTGATTAAGCAAGATTGGTTGTCAGTTGATTTATAAAAGGCATCAATAGAATATAATGTAAAAATAATTAAATAAATCATACAAACGATTAAGAAGATAATTGCAAGGTTACCTGTAGAATATTATTCTTTGAGGTTTTTGTCCAATTGCTCTGTTGATTCTCAAAAAGGACAAGATAAACAACCACAATAATATATAACAACACCAATAATACATAAAAAGTACCATAATAGTAAACAACCACAAAAATTGTGACATTAATATATGATCCACAAAACAGTAGCAACAACAAAACAGAAACACTTTAGATAATATGACATGATTCATAATATCAAGAAAAAAGAGAATCGTCAGTTTGTCATACAATTAAAGCATGATCCAAGAACCGTATTTACCTGATACAAAGAGAAAGAAGTAAACTAAGTTATACTTATACAACTATAATTTTATATTAAATGACAACTAAAATACAAATATTGTATGAAAAGTTAATACCAGAACTCATCCTCCATCGTATCAGACTTTACTTGTTCTATTCCTTGTAGCTCAATATGATCACTTGTTGATGCCTTTGAAGAACTAGTATCGATAGATGACATGATCTGAACCATATGATCACTTATTGATGTCTTTGAAGAACTAGCATCAATATCTTGAAATGACATACAAGAATCTGACCCATCAATTGCTTCAGCTTTTAACCAATCTTGTGTACATATCAAAGTCTCTACCATATCTGGAGTCAACCTACTCCTGAATGAATCAACAGCTCGACCACCAGTATTAAATATAGATTCAGATGCCACTGTGGATACTGGGATTCCAAAAACATCTCTAGCCATTGCCCCAAGCACAGGAAATCGCCCCACATTTATCTTCTACTAATCCAAGACATCAATTTTTTTTCCATTGATGTCTTTCCATGGTAAACCTTTCCCTTCCAAGTAATTTTCATACTCTGTTTTTGGTGGTTCAACTTCATCAGCAATAACCTATTCATATCTACTTTTTCTTTTCTCACCACAATGTTTAACAACATTTTCTATAGCAAAAACTTGATTCTCATCATTTTGAAACTTGATAGAACATACATAGGCAGAAAAATAATTTTTTATTACACTTACAATCCCATCAACTTACTTTTGGTATTCATTTCCATATATTTCCTTGAAGTAGACTCCAATGGCACGTATTTTATAACGCGGATCTAAGAAACAAGCCACAACTAAAATATTGTTGCAAATTTTCCAATACTTTTCAAAATTTGATTTCATAGCAAGTGACATAGCAACAACAACTTCATTAGAACTTTTGGCCCATTCTAAAAGAAGCAACTGAATTTCATAAAATACCTTAAAGAATAAATTTGAAGTAACATAATTAGAACCAGATAATAATTCAGTAGCATCATAAAAATGTTTTAAACATTCACTCAACATTTGTATGTAAGTCCATTCATTATCTTTGGGGCAATGAGTGTAATTTGAATCTTTGAATCCAAATCTCTTAAAAACTGTCTTATACTCCAATGCACTAACTAGCATTAAATAAGTAGAATTCCACCGAGTGCAAACATCAAGAGACAATCCTTTTTTGATACTCAAGTTCATTTGTAATGCAGTTTCTAAAAAGCTTGCTTCCATTTGAGGAGAACAAGTAACATACTTCACACTTAATCGAACATTTTCAATAGACTTTGCAATCATTTTGAGATCATTTTACACAACAAGATTTATTATGTGAGCTGCATACCTTACATGAAAAAATGTACCACCACAGAGAAGAGATTCACCAAGTTGATTTTTGACATGTTTAACAGCAACATCATTTACTTTATCATTATCTACTGTTATTGCCATAAGTTTTTGATCAATGTTCCACCCTAGCAAACGATTAAGAAGATGATTGCATATGTCAAAATCAGTGGATCCATGCACATTAAAGAAACTAATGATCCTTTTCTGCAACTTCCAATTATTATCAACAAAATGAGCAGTGATGCACAAATAAGATTTGTTTTGTGTAGATGCTGTCCACTTGTCCATTGTCAAGTTAATTTTGTAATGAAGTTTACCAAACAACTCATACAAAATCTTCTTCTCATCATTATAAATAGAAGTGCACAATTTTGAGATAGTTGTGCGACATGGTATCTTATGTGTAGGACGCAGTGAAAGTAAGTACTCTTGCATTCTTGGATGTGAGA